>JASAND010005476.1:0-32836 GCA_030248195.1 Trissonchulus latispiculum
CTGCTAGGTAGGTAGTTCATTCTGAGTGAGTGAGAGTGCGAGTCATCTCGCCCTTAGGATCGGACTATTTACTGCGTATATTGTCTGGCAAGGCTGTCCCGACCGTCTCCTGTAGTCGGTCTGTTATCCATCTGTGCCACGGTCTCCGCGTCCGCTACGTCAGGGCGTGGTAACGGTGTTAGTACGTAGGTTAAACTACTAGCCCCGCTACAGCCGTTTTGTCCTGTCCTGAACTAACCCTTTGATGTAGAAACTTCGCGTTTAGATATTAGCACAGTATATTGTTAGAGCTTTATTTTACATATAATAAATCCCTATTAGGCTTTTTCAGTAGCTCGCAGTTTTGGTAGCAGAAATTCCATTTTTCCTCAAAAATCGTCATTTTTCGAAAATTTCATGTTTGCTGCTTCATAAGTCAGTCAAATTTTAAGGTATCTCAATAAAATCTGGCATGCAAATAGACTGGCATAAGGCCTACGTGTATGTAAACTTTCATGCCCATAGCCTGTGTTTTCCTCTGGTGACATACTACGATAGCATGGCGGACACCTATGGGTAAAAAATGTCAAATTTTCAACTTTTTCAAACATAGCCATATTTTATATCAAATTGAAGCTCTCGATGTCCTGAACATTTTATCTTCTTGCACCAAGTCTCTACAAAGCAGTATGAGAAAGTTAGAGCGAGTTAAAGTTTGAAGCAAATGACAGTCGGAATAAGCTTATCCAAATCGTCCAAACGCCGTGTCTCGCTCGTTGCTTGGTTGGCCACTCTAATTTATGCTGTAATAAACACCTAAAGGCTTTAAATTGATGTATTGGCTATGCCATAGTCTTTTGTCAACCTATGTGTACACGACTTCGAGGCCGTCATCGAGGCATACTGGCGTAAATACTAAATTGTAGAGATTTGAACTCCAATATCTCTAGACTGGATTGACCCTGGACTCTAAAAATTTGTCTTGTTTTTGGGCACATATGGGGGTATATTATACCCAAAAATGAGCGAAATCGGTGCTATAAAATTTGGTACCTGGCGACCTCCCCTTAAAGAAGCTTTGTTAACGGGTTTTTTGGGGGATTAGGGCCACCGGCACCATTGATGTCTTTAAACATTTAACAGCGGTTAGCTTAAAGTAGAAGCATTTCTGAGGGTCGTTTCACGAAAAACTTAAACTACTTAACTTAAACGACTTAACTTAAACTACTTAAACTACTTAAAATATTTGTTTCATAAATAAACGGCTTAAACTACTTAAAATACTTAAACGGCTTAGTGGCTTAACGACTTAATTTAAGTAGTTTAAGTAGTTTAAGTCATTTATTTATGAAACGAATTTTTAAGAAGTTTAAGTTAAGCCGTTTAAGTTAAGTCGTTTAAGCCGACTTTTAATGAAACGAATGTTACAAAAACATCAAAATGGTAGTTTAAAGGTGCTGGTCCGGTTTAATTAAAGACAACCAAATTAATATTAATATTAATATTAATATTAATTTCATTGTATAGTTAAAAATGTTCAGCCACATTTGCAGTAAGATTGCTTCTTCGCTCCCAGAAATAAATGAATACTACTGGTTCAAAGTTGATGTCGGCAAAAGGAATCACCACGATAAGCCACCTTATGTAACAGTTACTTATAAATGCCAAAACATTTTTAGTACATGGTAAAATTGTTGTGTGCTAGAGCCAGAATAAGCGCTAGAGTGTTGCCATTGACTCAGTTTGTTAATTGTGTAAAAACAATCGGTTCTCAATTGGGACAACATGTTTAAGCAAAGCAAGCTTTGCTTTGTTCATTTAGAAGGCTTCTTTTTTATTTAGAAGCTGATACAAGCTAAAATTAGACAAAAATTTTAGTGTTTGAAGTATTAACGGATTATCAAAAATAGTTACGCTTGCAACAATATTGTAGAATTAAAGTACTCGTTGAGAGCTTTCGAAAGAGGTAAAAACGGCTTTACAACTCCCACAATTGCTTAGTTATGAAGCTTTTAAAATGGACACTTTTTCGTTTAAGTCGTTTAAGCCCCGTAAATGTACGGGGCTTAAAAATGACTGATTTTGAACTGCATTTAAGCGGTCTACTTAAACTATGTACTTAAACTAAGTAGTTTTTATGAAAGCAGTTCTACTTAAACGGCTTAAAGTTTAAGTCGCTGAGAGTTTAAGTAGACCTGTATTTATGAAACGCCACTTTACCTAAAGTTTAAGTAGCTAGTTTTTCGTGAAAGCGGGTCTACTTAAACGACTTAAGTTAAGTCGTTTAAGTCGTTTAAGGTGGTGATTCCCTTTGGGCACATATTGTTGTTTGACGGCGTAAATCCTGATGAAATTTGATGAAACTTTCCGAAATAAGTTCTTTTAGCGTTCTAACACCCTCCGCGCAATCCCGATTCAAAAATTCGAGATTTCCGGTCAGAGTGGTTTTTCCCAATTTCTGAACGTTTGGCAGCTGCTATACAGTTATGACTATATTCATTCGAAAGATCTCATTGAGCTTCACATTTTTGCTTTTTAAAGTAAATTTCTAGCTTTTCTCTGCCGTGAGATATAGCCGATGTTCTTGTTTTGGCGTCGAAAACTTGTCATTTTTGTAGAAATCAATTAATCCAACATTTCTTGAACTACGCAAGCCGTAAAATCAGACTAAGGGCGTCGATCTGAAGGTCTCACAGGGACAAATTATCCGACGCATGATCGTCTTCCAACTGCTATCCTGTAGGCTGCTATCATAAAAAATGTAGTTTTTGCAAAAACACGACCAATTTTTTCCAAAGATTGTGGAGCATTCACCATGCAAGGTGGAGGGCTGCTACTGAACAAATGTGTTCTGCACAAATATACCCAGGGACGATTTTTTAGTTGCCCCGATTGCTGCTTTCTAGCTAAAGTAATCGCTTGACAAAGTTGGAAAAAGTAGGCAAAATACAGGTTACGCACACATTTCAGCTTATTTCTCTATAACGAAGAGCGATTTCACAATAAATAAAAAATCGTCCCCAGCTATTTGATGGAGGTATCGAATGATATAACCGATGTCTCGCGAAAAAATTTACTTGAGTCTGCAAAAATTCTGGAAAATTATACTTCTTCTAAAATGTGTTAAAAATATTTTGTAAAAGCAACATTAGTTCCGTGGCATGCATTAAAAAGAGAAAATGTCAAGCTACATTTTGATATAAAAATGGCTTCTTAACCCCAAGTAATGAATGAGTAATAATGGTGCAAACTTTATGTGACCAAAGGGAATCACCACCTTAAGTAGTTTAAGTAGAAGTTGGTTTCACAAAAACCACTTCGTTTAAGTTAAGCCGTTTAAGTACTTTTTGTGAATCGACCCTGAGCCATATAGTTCTATGAGAACAATTCATCGCTGCGCTGAGAGCTTTGTGATGTATAATCTGCCATATTTTGAAAAAAATTTAAAAATGCTGTTTTCTGAAATTCGGGGTGTGAGCCGTGAGGGTCCTGATTCGCGCGCTAAGAAATACTGAACATAGGTGTCAGCATAATTTATGCTGCAAATAGATACAAAGCCATGAATACACAAGCTGAAGTGCAAGAGAGGCAGTTTTTGGGCATGCTGATGACGTAATTTAGTCAGATTTTCGCTAAAATCGCAGTTTTTAAAATTTTGCTTAACATTCATATTTTTGCGCCAAAAAATCTCGAAACTTGTGGGAGTAACAAAGATCATTGGGTGTCATTGGAACCGCCTATTTAAATACTACGGAACCTTGGAGCAGTATAAAATTAGAGTAGTATACAATTCTTTTCGACGAGACGACCCCACTTTTCATCCACAAGAAACGTTGGATTTTGACGATTTTGCACTGTTTGCTTCAGATAAAAATGTTTAGCGGCCTAAATCAAAATTCAAGTTCCAAGATACCGCATTCATGGTCATAGCTGCAATTTAAACCCAAAACTATATAGATTCATGAACGTTCGTCGAGAGATTTTTTTGGCGCAAGAATAAAATCAACACTTTTTCCATTTTCTATGTTTAACACATGCTCCAACTCAACTTGAGGTCAAATTACTCAACTTAAACTCCAACTTTGAGGTCAAATTACTCAACTTGAACCTCAACTTTTGAGGTCAAATTACTCAACACCAATAATTGACCCGACTTTAATTTCAAAAACTCGTTAAAATATGCCAATCGGACAACAAAATATGGAAAAATGAGCGAAATCGGAGATGGTCGAAAAAACGTCCAAAAATGGACCCCCTTAAACGTACGTACTTAAATATTCCAAATTAATTTTCTCTTAAATGCTTCAACCAGTTGCTAAAAATTTGCAAGAAAAATTAGATGTTATCATTTAATTAAACATTTTTGTTTATTAAGGCTTATCAAATACAAAATAAGACTGAATTCAATTGAATACAAAAATAATTATCATTAAGGCAGCAAAAATTCTGATTTTTCAAGAAATTTTATTTATAAGTATTTAGATATAATTTTTATCTCAGTCGAACTATTATATAGGATGTATAATTACTTAGTTAAGCTAATCATATTCCATCTTCAAAGTATAATAAGTTGCTTCAATTATGAGCCGAACTACTGAAATCTGCATTATTTCTTGTGTTGGTTAAAAATTTCTCCCCGGAAAATTTACACCTGTGGAAGCTTTCCGTGGGCAAATCCACACACCGGTGTACTTTTTCCGGAGGAAAATTCGCAAGGGGAAAAACCCACCATGACAACGTTCAGTTTGATTTGATCATTGTCAAGAAATATTTTAGTAATATCATTGCTTGCTGTAAAGCGTCTATGTTCCAGCGTGTTCTCGAAGTTTGTCACGATTACGTACTTTGGCTGGTGCACTGTGTCATTACACACACTGCACTGTTATTGACAGTTTTGATTAAAATTGCAGTCTGCCGGATTAAAATGCAGTCTTTGCCGTGCTGACATTGTGGCGTGAATTGATAACACGCCACAGTATTTACTAAGGTTTGAAATGTTGAAACTTCATACAGCTCCAATTTCTGATGTAATTAGGTTCTCGTGGAGCAGTTGAACCTGCTTTAAAAGTATTTTTGCACTTTAGAGAGAATTTTCCCCAATTCGGTGCACAGGTTGTATTTGCTAGAGATGAGCACGGACCGGATTTTTTCGGCCCGGCCCGGCCCGGCCCGCTCCAAAATTTGCTCGGCCCGGCCCGGCCCGGCCCGCTGGCCAAGTTTTTCGGCCCGGCCCGGCCCGGCCCGTTCCAAAATTCGGCCCGGCCCGGCCCGCCAAAAGAAAAATTCCAAAATTTTACTAACAATATTATTTTTTCAATGCAAGATGGAGAGGCTAAATTATGCTACGAAATGTTAAATTTTGCCATAAAATAACAAGAATCAGTAAATGTGTAGCTAATTTTAGTGATTTTATAACATTTTCTAGAGTTGATCCGGCCCGTTTCGGCCCGCTCCGGCCCGCAACGAAAAAATTTCTCGGCCCGGCCCGGCCCGGCCCGCTAACCAATGGAGGTCGGCCCGGCAGAATGAATTATGAATGATTAATAATAATAATAATTATAATAATAATAATTATTATTATTATTATTATTCCCCCCCTCTTCCCCCCCCCCCCTTCTCACGCATAAAATATACAGTTGTATTAGGAACTTAGGAGCTGATTCTATTTACATTCTAAAGTGTAGTTTGTGTCGATCTTCCCGATTTCATCTAGCTTGTTTCGTGGATTTAGATTGGTATAGTTAATTACCTCTTAAAATGGTGAAAGCCAAAGTATGGGTTGTAAAAAAGCGGATCGTTGGAGAACCAAAGCCTGATGATTTTGCCATCGTGGAAGAGGATCTGCCTCCCCTAAAGGACAACGGTATCTCTATACTATAGAGTCTATAGATCAATAACTTCAGTAGAAGGTTCACTAAAAACTGGAGTTTATTTCATATTTGTTTATACATAATGCAATTGTTCAATCAGTCAATTCCTAGTGTTGATGCTGACTAGTTTTCCCTTACCTGTGGTACAATTGTAATCAATAGTACAATGTGTCCTTAAAAATGCTAGCTAGTACTATAGTCTTCAAAACTGAGTAAATGTGTTTGTCAGATCCATAGCTTTTTGTGTTTTTACTGTGTTTTCGCAAACTTTTTGTTAGAAAAACACACTGAAAAGCACGCCGAAATTTTTAGTTTCAGAAGCAAAATTTTACTTATTTCTTTAAAAGGTTTGTACTAAGGAAGACTGTTGAAGAAAACATTTTGCGCCTTCCACGCCCAGTGTCCTTAATTTTTTCACTGCCTCGACGTCCTAAATTTTACTTATAGTTTGTATTTTTGTTCTTTTTATTCCTGCTGCACCTCAGCGCAGCAGGTCTCTTATGTTTGCTCTGCCACCTTGGTTCCACGCAATGATATGCAAAACATAAGACTTTGCATGAAAGCGTGTGTGAAATGCTTTAAGATGACAGAGCATAATTTACACTAGAATCCAACTTAAGATTTGCTATGATTCACAAAGCAAACAAAATTGGAAAGATTCATGATTCAATAAAAGGAAGCAAGTTTATTCTTTACTGACACTGCAAGAGATCTCTCAACATTTTGCAGACGACAGCTGATCACTTTTGAAATACAGAGTTACAAATTCATGTGAAGTTAAGGTTAAGTTTGGCGTAGTTTAGTTTTAATCAATTTTAATCACAATCAATAAATATTGAAAATTTATGTAAGTTGTATTTCTTTTACAGTTTATTGAAGATACAGTAACTGATAAATTAAAAATAATTGAAATCTGGTTGGTCAAGATTTGCTTGCTTAATTACTTTTTGTTTAATTTCCCAGTAACTTTAATTTTAAAATATATAGTTTCCGCTGGCAGCAGGCCTACAATTTATAGAAATCTTCTGACATCATTTAAACTCTTGCAGACAATATTGCTTGTTTCGTGGTTTCTGTAGTATAACACTATAAATGCGTATTAGCCCACAACAATAGCTACTTTTTATTGTAAATCCATATCAATGTGCATTTCGCAAACTGGTTTACTAAATTCAAAGATTTAACTGTTTCTATTGTAGCTTTTTACCGATTTATTAAAAAATCATCTAATTCTGGGGGGTTGCGCCCCCAGACCCCCCGTTGCGACTGAGATTTTCTTCATTTTAGAACCATTCTACATTCTATAACGTTCAAGGCTTCCAAATCGCCTATACAAGTCAGTATTTGCTTTCATCGCTAGAACGACAAAAACTACGAGAAATAAGCTGTAGGTATGTCGTAAAAACATTTGCAACATAAAAACGCAAAAAACCAATCTTTAGAATAAACACACATTTTCTTTGAAAAACACTGTGTTTCTTGAAAAAAAACGGTGAAAAGCACAGGTCAGATTTGAAAAAAACCTGGTCTGATCTAAATTTAAGGTGTATATTGTTTTAATATCCATTCTAAGTACTATTTATAATTGTTTTAGAAATCCTAGCGGAAGCTGTGGTTTGGAGCGTGGATCCTTTCAACAGGTTAGTGTGAAAACGTAAAGCAAAACAGAGAGGCAAAAATGGAATGTGCCCGGCAACAATACACAATACAACATACATTGATACGAAGATACATAATCCATTGTTACAATTTTACGCATAAAAGGGGTTGGAGTTTCGGTCCAGACCCTGTTCGAGCATTCCCCCTCCAGCGGGTTCGCTCACTCCTCCCAGAACCCGCTCTTTCAATTTCTTTGGCGAAATCCTGGTCTTTTGATGCCCTCGGCTGCGGTTCAAGGCCCTGACAAGGCCTGCACGCGTATTTAGAAAATGCACATCTGCTACGCGCATTGGAAAGTGCACAGCGTCTACGCGCATCGTATTAGAAAGTGGACTGCGTGTATACGTCCACCATTTTATAAGGCTCATATTGGTGTGGATGTAGATGCATGAAATATATTTCTGAAGTTTCTTACTTCGTCTCACGCACACACAACATATTTCTGAATCATGACATTTTGTTGCATATGTTTGGTACCAAGAGTATATAACAGGAAGAGTGAAAAGCTTAGCCCTACCTAATGGAAATGGCCTGCGAGATGCTCGGCACATTAAAGATGTAAAGCACAGCATGAAGAGGGAGTAGGATGTAGTGGTCAGGGGCAGCCACTCCTTCCCTACTCCCTCCCGCAGGAGGAAGTAGGGTTTGGTTATCGAGCAGGACACGGTTGCGAGTCCGCGCTTTTGTGGATAACTGATTATTGCAGGCAACAGGTAGATGCTTCTAGGTTTGCAGGCCTACTTAGCTTAGACCTAACCAAGGCATATGACTTTATTTATCACAAGCTATTCATGTCAAACTCAAAGAGTTTGGTTTTGCAACAGCAGCCTACAACTTAATGGCGAGCTTTTTGAGTTCAAGAACTCAAACTGTAAAGAGCGGGGACGCGCTATCAGGTGCGCAAGCTATCCTGGTCGGAGTTCCCCAGGGCTCCCTATTATCTCCACTATTATTCAATTTATTTTATGCCGACCTAATCTGGGTACATTCGGAAATTGTATCCTTGCGTGACGCTGATGACACTACCATTCTGGGAACTGGAACCACAATTAAAGAGTCGATAAACCAGTTAGTGGTCTCCTTTAAGACCGTTCCAGACTACCTAACGAATAATTTTCTAAAACTAAATGTTCAAAAGACCCAGCTTGTATTCATCTCCACTAGAGGCGTACGAGTTAAAGAGATCTCCCTCGACAATCAGTGGCCGTGGCACCCCATATTGATCTGAAGACATAATCTGACATGATCTGAAGACATCAAGCCAAGTTTCTACAATGATACAAAAAGCAGCTGCAGCACTAAGCCAGATTAGTGCACACCGACAATCCTTGCCTACATCAGTGATGCTTATACTATATAAGATGTATGTTAGGCCACACCTTAACTATGCTGCAGCATTATTAACTGGGTCGTCCCAGGCAGACAAAGACAAGCTGGAAACGTTCCAAAGAGTAGCATTAAGACAGCTATTGCAGTTGCCATGGAATGTGAACCCTTTGATTCAAAGTAACATGCAGTTACTGTCAACCCGACGGCTCAGACGATTTACAAACATTGGATATACCGTGATAACAACAGGACTACCTACCAGACTTTTCGAGTTCTATCAGCAGCCACCTCTAAATCATTGCTTAGGAAACGAAAGCAGAATACTTATGCCATTTTGTAGGACTAATTTTGTGAAAAATTTCTTCTTCGTAGCAAACACAAAGATCTGGAATAATGTACCGGAGAAAATTAAAAAAATAGGCAATATACAGAACTATACAGCATATGTAGAACTCTTCTGCAATGTTAATTTATAATTTATTACTTTGCCTTTTACTGTCGAAATATGCAAATGAGTGTGCCACTCATATATTTTCGACATTAAACATTGTTATTATTATTATTATTATTATTATTATTATTATTATTATTATTATTATTATTATTATCGCGAGTACAAGTACATAATTATAAGAGTATAAAGCTAGGCAAGCCCCATGTTATCAGAGCAAAAACTATGCTCTGCACGCTAACGGCCCACCCCTCCGCAAATCAGTACCTAGTCGAAGCGGGGGTACGCTCACTCGTTCTATGTTTATGTGCTTAAGCTCGAAAACACAAGCAGTGCGTGCGCGAATTTTGTGCCTGCTTCGAGCTTTAGAACACAAACATAGCGCACGAAATGCTTTGAAGTGATGGGTCTGATTTGCGGTGGGGGGTGGGCCGTCAGCGAGCAGAGCATAGTTTTTGCTCTGATAACATAGAGCGTGCCTAGTGGCACACTCTTATATTAGGTACTCTTGTTATTATTAAGGCCGAAATCTCGGGGCGGGGGGTACCACTCATCATTGTTCAGCATGTTTATATACGTTTGAACTAAAACGCATCTGATTGGCTAATCGCCTACCTTATGTCAAATTTATAAGTGGACCCCCCGAGATCTCAGGGAGGGGTCCCGCTTAGCGTTGTTAAGCGTTGTGTTTATATGCGATTGAACTGAAATATATTTGATTGGCTACTTAGCTACCGTAATCCTCATCAGTGCAGTGCAGTTGGAGATAACAGCAAGAGTTATACATAATTTCTGAAAATTTCAGGAATTATGTACAATTCCTGAAACAAGACGAAATTATACATAACTACGTTTAATACAGTTTTATACATGCTGAACAATGATAAGTGGTACCAGAGATTTCGGCCTTAATGTGCCGAGCATCTCGCACGCCATTTCCATTAGGAAGGGCTAAGCTTCCCACTCTTGGTATTATATACTCTTGTTGGTACTAAAATAGGATCGTACTCAAATGCATTGCACCTTGAGAACAGTTTTAGAGGCTTCGGCATACAATCAGTGAGCAACTAAAACGTTCCTAAAGCTCTGCTTTCTTCTAGAAAATTTGCAGTTTCTGTGTCAACATTTTTAAGTTAATTTACATAGTAAGGATAAATGTATTAACGTACGCCCTATGTATTAAGCGTATAAACTTCAATAAAGATTACCCTTAAAAAGAGCAACATTGCAAACATAGTAAAAGTCTATTTTATTCGTTTGAACTGTAGGTGTTTGAATTTTGGGAAATACAAATACAGAGAAAATTTACATAGGTTTCCAAAACGCCAGTTTTTGGTTAGGGAATATTTTCAAAATTAATGCCTTTAAATATTTTATCTTGATGACAATATTCTACAAATCTATAGTATTCTTGAAAAGGTCCAGGAGTTGAGGAATTAATGAATGAATGAGGAATGACTATGTATAATTCCTAAAATTTTACGTAAAAGTGTATTATTTGGAGATAACAGCAAGAGTTATACATAATTTCTAAAATCTCAGGAATTATGTACAATTCCTGAAACAAGACGAAATTATACATAACTCCGTTTTGTGCAATTTTACGATAATATACTACCGAATGTTTGTCCGTGAATGAGTTTAATCGGTTGTGCAGTATTTAAGGTTTTGATTTCTTTTGGGAACGAACATATTGTTGGTTGACGGTTCAAACCAAGATAAAATTTGATGAAACTTTCCAAAATAAGTTCTTTTAGCATTTTAAAACCCTCCGGCCTCCACGCAATCCAGTTTCAAAAATTTGATGTCTCCGTTTAGGGTAGTTTTTGCCGATTTTTGACAGTTAGACAGTGGCTGTACAGCTGTAATTATATTCATTCGAAAGATCCTGTTGAACTCTACATTTTACATTTTTAAGCACCTTTCTATCTTTTCGCTATCGTGAAATACAGTCGATTTTCTTATTTTGGCGTTGAAAACTTGTCAATTTTGCAGAAATCAAATAATCTGCGATTTCTTGAGCTATGCAAGTCGTAAAACTAACTACGGGTGTCAAATTAAAAGTCGAGTCGAGTCTATGTTCAATTGTCAACAATTTAATCAACAAGCCATAACTATTGCTACACTGCTTACATAACTGAATACTCATTACATAGTCAATAACTGTCATAGTCAACGCACACTACCAAAATAAACAGAAATTGTAGAGAAATAAATAAAGAAATAAACAGAAAACAAGCAAACAAACACAAGTATACAAATTTTCTAACACATAGTCAGATATGTAGCATGGTTTAAGGTGGTGATTCCGTTTGGAAATATCAACTTTGAACCATTATTCCTCATGCGTTAGTTGTAGTTAAGAAGTCATCTTTATATCTAAATGAATGAATACAACTAAACTAAGTTTTTAGTTTTTAACCCAGCAGAGTTAAACAGAGTTAAAACACGTAGAGCTAAAATTAAGTACAAGGTATCATGAAAACAGTTAATATTAATTCTGCTCTACTCTACTCAACTCTACTCTGCCCTACTCAACTCTACTCTATCCTACTCTTTCTTCAAAAGGCGCTTCACCTTGATTCCTTGATACTTAAACTTTCTTGTTACTTTGACAAAAATCTTTGTTATTTTGTTTGTAAAAGTTCTAAGTATTACGGTAGGCATTTGTAGGCAGAAGGACAGTTTTTTAATTAGTAAAGGTCAAATTGTAGGCACAAGTTAAATTTGCAGTTTCGATTTGTAGGCAGAAGGACAGTTTTTAGTTTTGTTATCGCAAAGCGGTAACTTCAAACAGTAGGCAGAAGTTAAATAGGCATAAGTACAGTAAAGCATTTCACTGTATTTATTAGTAAGAGCAAATATAAAGCTGTATTTTGATATAAAATGGCTTTTTAACTCCAGTGAATGAATGAGTAATAAGGGTTCAAAGTTGATGTCTTCAAAAGGAATCACCACCTTAAGCTGCTAGCGCCAAGACCGATTGTTGAATTTCAGGCGACTTCTTATAAAAATCACTGAAAGTTCGGACCTAATGACCGCTTTCAATTGATACTACTCTATCAACCCTAAGAGATACTAGCCCATGTGCTGAAGATAGGGAGGCAGCTACATTACAATTACAACTGCGTACATTGCATTATGCATGCAATCAAACAGCGGAATAAATGCCACTCCATCCAGGGTATAAATAAAATAAATAAATAAACAAAGTAGTTTTAAAAAATTTAAGTAGCTTACAATTGAGCTATTAATGTTCTCTATTTAAAAAAGCAACATTAAAACCGAAAAAACCGATTACTATTAGGTACGCACATAGCCAACCAATCTAATCCGGAGAGTCTCGGTTCAATCGGTCTTACTTAGACTAGGTTTTGCGGTGTTTCACTGTTGAATTAAAGAACGACAAAATTATGTAGCTCATGACTATATATGAATCGTTATATATATTTCATAAAAAATCAAAGCATAACGTATCGTAACGACAGTTAACTCAATTATACATACTACGCCCTGACAACATTCATAGTATTAGCACAAAACTAAAGTTCTTTTTAAATTTTATTCATTGAATTCCACACAGGCGTTTGTATACCTACCTACATTTTTATGTGCGAACTTGAAAAAATAGACAAAATATTTGTACAAGGGCTATTATTGACATAATGTAGATAAATATAATGTGTATAATGTATATATGTCTAATATATATATATTAGATGCTATGGAGTAAGAAGGAAAAAGCATGCATAGGGGATTTGCATTTTACAAAATAGTACGCGCACACTCTGTGCATTTTCCAATGCGCGTAGCAGATGTGCATTTTCTAAGTATGAGGCCTGCACGTGTTTAAGTTAAGCCCTCGCCGAATACTCTAATACTCGCTTGAAACGCCCCTAGTAAAGGTTAACATGCAGAGACCGATTCGGGTAGTAGTTCGATTTGGTATGACTTTGCCCAACGATGAATTGGCCCAATAATTACGATTGGTCCTTTCAAAGTGACGCTAGGCAAATCAAATGTAACAGTTCACAAATACATGCATGTGTTGTTTACATTTATATACTCATGCAAGTTTGTGTAAATTCTAGCAGGGGGTGCATTTATTTAAAAATGTAAGTCATAACTATTATAAAATTGGAAAGAAATTTTGCCAATAATTTATTTTCTGTTGTTGCTGTTGCTGTGCTGTACAAATTTGAATAGAAATCTTTTAAGTGCCCGATATGATTTTATTCTAATAATTATGTTTTATTCAAGTTTATTTTATTTTTAATGGAAGAAGACATAATACGGAAATGTTCAGATTACGTTAATTAATTTTAATTTAAATTGCAGTATTTATTAAATTAGAACATAATCTTTGTGAAAGTCCCCCTCCTCTCATTGTTAGTTTCAATCAAATTCTACCGTAAGACAATTACTCTTAAGTGGGCTGGGATTAGCAATTTAAGTGACAGTTGTGCCAAATCAGAGTTGGGCCAAACTAAAGTCTGACCAAAAAGTCTTGGAACCGAAATGTTAGCGTCTGTCCTGAGTTATCATTTGAAGGTACCCTATAGAATGTATATATTTTTAGAATCCTCAGGAACTCTAGATCCGAAAATCCGGTATTCCGGGATTCATTCACGAAAAATCTAAAATTTTTTCTAAATCTAAAGTTTTTCGCCCATCTTTTATCGCAATCAAAATTTTGTTTTCACGATCGAATAGAGCTGGTCTAGCTGCATATTTTTGCCCCTGCAAGTTTTTCACGAAAATGCACACAATTTCCCGAATTCCGGGTTTTCAAAATTTCCGGATTTTAAAAATTTTCTCCAATACGCGCAAGATGGGTCTCATTCGAAAGCTCTTATCGAGCTGAACAATTTTTGTAATAAGATAAACTCTTGAAAATGCATACAATTACCGGAATTTGAGAAAACCGGATTTTAAAAATTTTCTCCAATACCCCACAATATGGGTATCATTCGAAAGCTCTTGATGAGCTGAACACATCTTGTAATAGACCCAACTCGCTGAAATGAGCTTACTTCTCGGAATTCGCGAAAAACTACCAAGCTAGAGTGAAATCCTGAATTCGCTAGTTTCGGGAATTTGGTGCATTTTCAGACATTGGATCTGTTACAAGATTTGTTCAGCTCATCAAGAGTTTTCGAACGATACTCATATTGTGGGGTATTGGAGAAAATTTTTAAAATCCGGAAAATCCGGTTTTCTAAAATTCCGGTAATTGTGTGCATTTTGAAGAGTTTATCTTATTGCAAAAGTTGTTCAGCTCGATAAGAGCTTTCGAATGAGACCCTTCTTATGGGTATTATAGAAAATTTTTGAAATCCGGAAATTTTGAAAACCCGGAATTCCGAAAATTTTGTGCATTTTCGTGAAAAACTTGTAGGAGCAAAAATATGCAGCAAGACCAGCTCTATTCGATCGTGAAAACAAAATTTTGATTGCGATAAAAATGGGCGAAAAACTAAAAATTTTAGATTTTTCGTGAATGAATTCTGGAATACCGGACTTTTCCGAATTTTTGGAATCTAGAGTTCCTGAGAATTCTAAAAATATATACATTACATAGGGTACCTTCAAATGACAACTCAGGACAGCCGCTCACATTTCGGTTCCAGGTCTTTTTGGTCAGACTTTAGATTACACCAGTAGATCTGACGGGTACTAAGTAAGTAGTACATAGATACGAACTTTACGGCAGGATGAGCCATTGGTATGCATAAGTCAAGCATTTTTTGTGACTTTGCTGCAAAGACAAAGTTTAAATGAAAACAATTTGCTAAGTATCTTCTAACTTTCACTACACTGGCGAAAGTTGCCAGGTCGAAGTGTAGCTTTTGTTGTACGTAAGTTTGATAAATGATAATTCCGATGTTTCACTTTTGATCTCTTTAAAACTTTTGTTTGAATCAGAGTAATGCTTTGTTTTAGAGTCTACGCTGGAATGGTTCCTGAGGGTGCTCCCATGATTGGATTCCAGGTTGCCAAGTAAGTTGTCGTCGTATCGTCTTTATGATGAACAGGGCATATACAGGGCTCAACTGCTCGCTGTCTATTTGAGGATGAGTGTCGGCTTATCATGCCCTCTGCCTGTTGTGACTATTATGACGGTATTTTTCAAAATAGGATCTGTTCCCTAATTGTTCTCTTTTTGTAGCGCAAAAATGACTAAAACATTTAGTTACTTTGACTGAGGTGTGATCGTTCACTGAATTCATTCAAAAGAAGGACGGTTCAGATCGGTTTTGTATCGATTTTCGTCGTCTGAATGACATCACGCGCAAAGATTCGCACCCAATTCCACATGTTGATGAATCTCTGGATGCCCTAGGCACGGCAAAGTACTTTACATGCCTAGACCTCTGTTCCGGCTATTGGCAAATTCCAATGGCGGAAGAGGATAAGGAGAAAACGGCATTTATTTGCCAGAGCGGGTTGTACCATTTTGATGTCATGCCTTTTGGGTTGTGCAACGCCGCAGCAACGTTTCAAAGGATGATGCAATTTGTGCTTAGAGGTCTTCAGTGGAAAACCTGTTTACTTTACATGGACGACATCATAATTTACTCAGCTACTTTTGAAGACCATTTAGTTCGTCTAAGACAAGTTCTAACCAGGCTACGGGGTGCTAACCTCAAGTTAAAGGATGGCGTTGAGCATGTAGTGTCCTATGCTAGCAGATCTATACGGCCTGCGGAAAGAAATTATTCCACCATTGAGAAAGAGGCTTTGGCCATTCACTGGGCCGTTGATGAGAAATTTAGGCCATATCTTTACGTTCGTCGATTTAAAGTTGTGACAGATCATTGTCCTTTGCAGTGGCTTAAGTCTATTAAGAATCCTCGAGGTAGGCATGCTAGATGGGCCATGAATTTGGGTCAGTATGACATCACTGAAATTTAGTATAGACGTGGCACCTCTAATAGCAATGCCGATTTTCTGTCCAGGAATCCCATTGCGTCAGCTATGTATGCTGAGCATATAGGTGGACTGTCGTTGCAAGAGGTCAGAGATGCACAAGCTGCTGATGACTACTGCAATGATACTTCTAGGGCTTTAGATACGGGAAAATCGTCGGATTTCTGCATAGTAGATGACCTATTGTATAAGTTCAGTAGGAGGCAGAAGTCACGTCGTTTAGTAGTACCCTTAAGTCTGCGGACGCGTATTTTGGAGCAGTGCCACAGCTCTCCATTGGCCGGTCATTTTGGTGCAAAACGCACTTTGGCAAGAATTTCGCCGCGGTTCTTTTGGCCGTCTATGGCTCGCGATGTCGAAGAATTTTGCCGTAGGTGTGAACGGTGCCAAGTTTCCAAGTCCTCCAATTACCCGAAGGCTCCACTAGTATCAATTCCTATAACTGGTCCAGTCGATAAGGTTGGCGTGGACATTGTTGGTCCCTTGCCAACAACGCAGCGTAAAACCGATTCATTGTCACCTTTATCGATTATTTTACGAAGTGGGTCAACAAAGTTTTCGCCTTTCCAACTGTTGTATGGGCGGTTGCCACGGTTACCCGTAGACGCAGCCCTTGAGACCCCAGCAGCCTACAATGCAGGTGCCGAACATTATGAAGCCCGTCAGAAGGCTTTGAAAGCGGCCAATGCTTCAGTAAGTAGAAATGCAGCCGTCGCCCAGGAAAGGCAACAAAGAACCTACAACCATTGTAGGGATCGTGGTGCTTTGCGCAATTCGGGCAACCTGTCCGGCTTAGAATTATGGGGCCTCGAAAGAAATTTGAGCCTAAATGGACTAAGGTGTTAGTAGTACGCGCTAGAACGATCCCAGTAAACTATGTAGTCCAGGATCCAGACACTGCTGAAGAATTCGAGGCCCACGTTAACAATTTACGGGTGACTACCTAGCGGTACACTCAGCGGAAAACTTTTCTAGCTTTCTTCTATCAAACTTCTTTGGCCACCACTTCTCGTTTCTCTGTCCTGTTTCTTCTTCTAGTCAAGTTGTCTGCTGATGTTGCTTGAGCTTCCGCAAGTTCTAGCGTGTGTACGTTGCGGTAGTTGTTAAACGTGGAACTTGTCGGCAACCGTGGACTTTACGAAACAGCCATGGTGAGGAGGAGAGTGTTGAGGCGTACAGGTTTCTTTAACAGACAATTAATTCCACTTCACCATGCCTAATGAAAGAATTAGACGGTATCCCATTGTGCAAGTATTGGTTGTCGCACTGAGGCGTCCTGGCTTCACGAAAGGTGCACGACGGCTAATACTTGACTGACAAGCTAATTCTTTCAGTTTCCTATTACTAATTTTTGCAAAGGTTTCTAACTTAATCTTATAACTTGTTTTTTGCACAGGAATTCAATTTGGAGCTGCTTCTGTGCAGTGATGCATTTAGTTTACCTCAAAGAATCTTTGACGACATAGAGTTATTATTTATTTTATTGTATTGCCCGCTTGGTTCGCGTATTTAGGTACCCAGTTGCGTATAAATGTATATGCATGTGTGTATTTTATATTTAACCGATCCGGTTTACATTTTATTGAAGGGGGAGGAAATTGTAGCGCAAAAATAACTAAAACATTTAGTTACTTTGACTGAGATGTGATCGTTCACTGCAAGTGGTGTCCTCAAGTGGTCTTATTGATTAGTTAATAGCTGTGTGGTTAATTAAAGCATACGTGTTTTTTGGAACATCTGTTAAGTTATCTTAGCAGGGTATTTGCCTCAGCAGCCTTTCCCAAGCAGCATTTTTAAAATGTTTTGTTCTTTTTTAAGTTGTTCTTTTTTCTAAAATTTTTAAAATGGAAAATAAAAAGCTGCAAAATAACGTTTATTGTATAGCAATTTATTAGTGAGTGAGCGTATAGAAAACGGTCATACTTCAAGAATAGGCAGAATTTAGCGCTTTCTTGTGTTTTCCTAATATATATATGTATATATATATAACTAAAAATTTGGAGAATTTGCAAAAATTGAGTACAAGCTAACATTGAAGATTTTGAAATTTGACATTTTAGGCTTCCGTAAAGTTTAAGTTTCTGTTCTTTTAATCTTATAATTTTGCTTTGCCTATGTGCTGTTCTTTTATTGCTTTTTTTAAAACTTTTTTTGAAAAAATCTTTTCCAAAGAACACATTTTGGAACAACTAAGCACTGTATTATGACTTTATGACTATCTCAACCCTGTGACGTTATGTTATGCTTGCATCTTATATGTTTTGTTTACTTAATTTAGAGTTGTCGAAAGCAAGAATTCTGACTACCCCGTGGGCAAACTGATTGCAAATAGTTTCGGTTGGAGAACTCATACAGTCTACGGACCTGAAAAACAAGCTCAGGTACATAGTTTACTTGGCTTTTCAGCATTTACATGTGTAATGAACTCACTGACCTGAAGACTCTTGTAATTCTCTTTGTGATTGATTTGATTTGATAAACCGTGTTGGTCTATTCTTACTGCGTTGGTCTGAAAAGTACTATCACACGGAAGGTCAACACGGTTGCTAGAAATTACGAACTTATATACCAGATTCCCGAAAGGTGGTTTGCCAAAATAGGGATCTCTATAGCTGACCTGGTCAGCGGTACGATTGTCAGTTCGTTTAGTCTGTATTTAACAGCAAACGGAGACTGGGTCTATTCGGTCACTGCCGAAGCAAGAGCACTACGACTGAATCTTATCATTTTCAAAATTTTGGTTGGAAGAAAATTCGGGGTTTTTATCTCTCGGACGAACGTTTCCTCCTGAACTGTTTTCCCCAACAACTCAGAAACTGGGACTGACAAAAGGCCAAGCATATGGTTTAGATAGACTTGCATAGCTGTCAATAGTTGGCGATCTTGAGAGTCTGAATCATCAATTTCTACAGAACCATCAAAAGTGTCAAATAGTTAGAAGGAGTCACATTTTGCTCCTGTAGCAAATCCAGCCCCCAGACAGAAATTTCACAGTAGTTTCTTTGCTTGAAATTTAAATTTCTGGCGGGGTAACGTCCCCAAAAAATTGCTGCCCCCCCGTGACATTGAGGACTTGGGCCCCGCAGACTGCCGCACCTGGAGCCTATTTCATAAAACTACATTGTGTACATTACATTCAGTACACTACAATGTAGCTTTTTTACATTAGGTACATTTTTCTGTTTCATAAAACAAATGTAGATTTTACAATGTAATGTAGTTACATTACATTCGGCTCCTTTGAAGTTTCTTGTTGGAAAGCCCTTTTCTACATTGTAGTTATGGAAATGTACAATGTAGGTACATTGTCACATTAAATTTGCCAGCTTAGAAAATTAAAAATATGTTAACTGTAATTAATTGATTGATCGAATTAGCAAAAATATTTGTTCGTAACTTCTTATTGCTTTGTTTGACCATCTGCTAATTTTTTCTAGATGTGTAGCAAAGTAAAAATTTTAAATTTTAGTTTTGCAGTAGCGCAGACAACTCCTCACTATAGTTAAATACCTTTTATATAAATTTTGGTAGAAAATACTTCTCTATTCCTTCATTTTTTCTATTTAGAATGGCAAAAATCTAAGAGTTACAGCGGTCTTGACCACAGTAGCAAATGTAGCTACATTGTAGATTACATTGTACTGCAAATAGTTTTATGAAATCGACTCAATTTTGTTACAATGTAGCTACATTGTAGGTCCTATGTTTTCAATACAGAAACAACTACATTGTAAGGTAAGTTACATTGTAATGTACCCAGTTACACTGTAGTTACATTACAATGTAGAATATTTTATGAAACCGAAAACTACAATAAATGTAGAAATGTAGCTACATTGTAGCAAATGTAAGTTTTATGAAATAGGTCCCTGGGGGCGGGCAGCCCCAGTTTGTGAACGACTCACTGGTCCCCACAAAAGTTTTCTTCAAATGCCCACCATATTGGGGGTCAGAAGATGTAGAGGTACCGGTAGACGCAGACGCTGCCAACTGAGATTGAGTCCGACACAAATTTTTGAAGAGGGGAGAATTTGAGAGGGAGCGCCCCCACTCCCGTCTGACCTTTTATAATGTCCTAACTATTACGTAACAATCCCTGTCTAAAACTTAACTCCTAACCCTAACTACTTTGTGTGTGGACGTTTTTCTGAATCCTGCACTTCTCGTTTAACTTTTAAATTTTAACAAAACAAGAAATTGATAATTTCGAAATTTAGAAAGTTTGCATGTATTGTTTTAATTTTTTGTGAAAGTCGAGTGAATAATAATTGCTAAACAATTCTTACTATAGAAACTAAAATGCAGCATAAACTCCGCTAAGGACAGATATTCTTGACTGATTTAATGGGAAAGCCGGCCATTTCTCTTTACAATTATTAGTTAATATAGTTAATACAGATGTAATAGTTAATATTTAAAAGATTCTGAGTTTTAAGCCTAATAAATAAATAATGCCGACCTAAGGCTGAAATGCATTTTTGCAATCCAATGCAATTGCAAAACAGTGATCTTCAGTCAACGATATGGCTGCAACACCTAGTTGCCGGCCGTAAGGAGAAAGGATTCTGAATGATTAGCTCAATACTAATTCCGGTCGTAATTAAGGGAGCCTCTAGCTCCAGGGGTCAGTCCCCACTCAAAATCTCGTTTTCTTTTAGCGAAATCCGAACTGGCCACGAGGGTCCTAATGAAAAATTTGCCTCGTAGAACGCGGCTTGGCTGTTAGTACAAATAGCACGTTGGCCGCACAGAATATAAAAAGTGCTCTGAGGCCAAAAAGGCATGTTGTATAAAATGCCTGAAGGCCGGAAATTGCCCGAAGATTCTAAATTTTTGCCCTAGCCAGTGAATTTTAGCCTGGTATAGCAAAATCCAAAGTATTATCAATTTCTTAAGTGGGGGGGTCACTTTGGCCAAAAATCTATAGCCACGGATTTCGCTCATTTTCACACATAATATGCCCCCATATGTTCTTAAATCAAGACAATATATTAGTGTTCGAAATCAAGCTGTGACAGAGTTATCCAGGTTCAAAACTGTAAAACTTGACAATTCCGGTGATAAATAGCCCCAAATAGATGCTTTAATGTAAAGTTGGAAAGGAATGGCAGACCAAACTTTACGGGTGGAAACTGTGCGCGAATGGAAACGACGAACCTGGAGGAGATTTATGTTCCAGTCTACCTGGGCAGGATCTCGCCAAGATTAATTTACACCTAACGAACTACTAAGTAGAAATGCCTAAATGGACGAATGAATGCCTATCTAACGCCGAAAGAACTTTGAATAAAATTAAATACACACTCAGTGAATAATTAACCTACCTAGAACTGGGAATAACTCAGAACCCTACCTACCGAATAAACAATTCTAACAAAACCTAAACTAAAGACACCCTAACGGCTCAGTAACTGAGACCGCATTTAATAAAGATTTGAAGAAACCAAAGGGAGCGACTCCCGAAACATTACAGGTCGGCATAGAAAATTTTGGCAAACAAGCATTCATAGCAGAAGTACAGGAAAGTGAAAATTAACCATTCATAAAGTTTAGGGACAATTCAAAGTTAGACTGGACAGAAATAAACACCGTCACAAATGAAAGACAAAGTACACAATGCACTGTTTCCACCCCCAAGTCTCAATAATGTCTCAGAAATTAAGGCCCTAAGCCGTCGCGGCTGAATTAAATACAGAGCAAAACATACCCCCACTTTTTCCTAAAAATAAGATACCAATTATTTAACACACAACAATATAAGAACACACAAAATAAATAGTCACCTACTCGCAAGGTCGCCTTGGAGTAGTATATTAGAATAAAAATAAAATCAATAACTTACAGAGAGGGCTCAGGGACAGAGAGAATAAAATAGATAGAAAGGGCAAGGCAGACTAAACTAACCGACCACACGCTAAGAATCAAAAAGGCAAGACTGACTAGTTTTAAAGTGAAGGCTGAGAAAGACGCCTGGTGAATTTTGATTGGTCCGTTTTGAGACCCCCTTTGCAGACGGGATGCTCAGAGCGCATCCAGAGAAATTTCAAAAGACAAGCAGCGCCACCTAGCAGCTAAGTGGGCTGAATAAAACACACCCCATTTTAACATAGAAAATACATCAATTTCAACACAATTTCACACAAATTTACACAATTTTTCACGACACACATTTCTTATTAAAATTATCATTCTCACCAACATTTCACATTAAAATAAACTCACTAAAATTATACATTAAACTCACAAAAGGGATAGACGCAACGTCCCCCTATTACATTAATTTGATGTATTGGCTAGGCCGTTGTCCTTTGTCCTCCTATGTCAGCCATCCGACAGTCGAAACGACTTTGTAGCTCTCAGAGTGCTATATAGGCGAAAATACTAAATTGTAGGTATTTAAACTGCAATATCTTTTAACGGATTGACCCTGGACTCGAAAAATTTGTCTTGTTTTTGGACACATATTAAGGTATGTTATAACCGAAAATGAGCGAAATCGGTGACTATAAAATTTGGTACCTGGCGACCCCTCCTTAAGGACTCTTATTGCGTTTGTGATAATTTTCGGCACATTGACTGACAAAGGGGCGAAAAGGTCACATCCTGCACCAATTCTAAGTTGAAGAAGAGTACCCACTCCTCACTCAATCAGGGCTTCTGCAGGTTCCGTTTAATCCTCCTGTTTTTTTGATTTCGTTATTAATTCCGCGTTTACATACTATTATGATGTCAGTTATGAGCCTATTCCTAATAATTATCTAACTTTGGGTCCTAATTTGAGTGTCGTTTATTAAAGTTCATCTGGAAACTCTAGTACTTTAATTTCATAATATCCATACGACAAATTACTGAACTATGATTGATCCAAAAACAGGAAAACAGTATTAACAGGATTTGGACTTGATCTTCAGCAAACATGATTTGATAACCATTTTTAACCATTTTTGGTCACTGCAAGTCTTCATTCCACATGCCTTTACATTGCTTTTCAGCATTTGCCGCTAATTCTGGCTTTAGTACTAGAACAAGCAAGATTTTGTGCAAAAAGTTAAAAGTTTTCACTGTACGGACATTTTCAGAAATGAAATATGCTGCGCAGCTAATTATTTTATAACGAGCTCCGACCTGCTTACTACAAGCAAGCATACGTGCGAAAAATGGTCTGGACAATATTTTTATAAAGTGAGCAAATGTTATATCGTAAATAAAGTTAGATACCGACAATTCAGCATTAGATACATGTTAGCCTGTTTCTGTAAGTTTCATGCATTTGAGAAATCGCTGGTGAGCTGTTAAAAAGTTCAACTCTAACTTGAGTCATCCATCATTGAAGATAATAGACTTTTCCGAATAGAGCATTGCCAATAATACCTGAGCAAACATATATGCGTAATCTCTTCATGAATCGGAAAAAGAAGTTCTTTGGAATGAAAGAAAATATTTCGAACACAAGTACAAGCCCTATCTTAAACCATTGTTTACACGCACTTACAGTGACGAGTATCTTTATTAAGCAAAATGCATATGAGTGCTCGGGGTGAGCAAACATAAGAGACCGGCTGAGCTGAGTCGCAGCAGGAAAAGGGAAAGTAATGTAAGATGTATAAAACGAGACATTATATTAAACGGCATATAATGTGTTTCTTCCTATAATTGTTGGACTACGTAAAAATAAACAGCTATAAGCAGAGTTACAAAACAGACATGTCACTACATTTGCCGCATGGGGTTTGTGTTTGACTACAGCACAAACTAGTCGTTTTAGCCAGTTGTAGTTGTTAGGTGATTTCCCTGAATTGATCTGATTGTCTTTGCGTGTTCTAGTATCGGTCCGCTCCGGTGTTACTGTTGAATGAAGCTCTTGATCTTCCCGTCAGCCTGTCTGTTGGTGTTCTGGGCATGCCAGGGTAAGTGTTCCCAGGTGTATTAAATCATTTACCTAGTTTATATTATCTATTGATTACCATAATTATTCATTTTATATTTTATTATATTTGTTTTTATTTAGTTTGACATTTTTACACTTACTGTACGTGTATGTATGTACTAGGGTTGTGCCGGTAAGAAATTTCTCGGGCCGGGCTCGGGCTCGGGCCAACCAACCTTCTCGGGCCGGGCTGGCCCGGCCCGAGCCCGGCCCGAAGCCCGAGGCCCGCTTCACGGCCCGAACCCGAAGCCCGATTTACGGCCCGAGCGGCCCGAGGAGCCCGAGCGGCCCGAAGAGCCCGAGCGGCCCGAGTGCGGCCGGAGCGGCCCGAGGGTAGCCCGAGCAGCCAAAGTGGCCCAAATATGGCCCGACCGCTGCGGAGAGGCCCGAAAATGGCTCAAAGCGCATCCAGTTGGCCGAGCAGCTTTATTAGTATTACGCATCAGGAAACCCAAAATGAACTTTCATGGTTCGATTAGCTGGAACTTCAAGTGCAACATTAGCTATTGTTAGAAGCTTTTCATTTCATAATTTTTGGATAATACTCTGAGCACTAATTTGTGACCACACACTGGAGCTATAAAGCCTATGTATCTTGTAGATTGTAAGTAAGATTTTGTATTAGTAAGTAATTATTAGATATAAGTAAGGTTAAGTATTGAATAATCCATAAAAGGAATAAAAATAAATTACTCACACAGCTTATATTTAGCAGATTTAAACACACAATTGACCACTGACTAAAAACTTGGTAGTTGGCAAAGCTATACTTGTTAGCTTCCTTGTACCAAACCAGGGTTTGTCTGCCGCCGTAGCAGAGTAACTAAAATAGTTCCTTCTGAATCTTACAAATGTTTGTTGTTTGTTTGAAAACCAAAACTAATTAATCCAGAACTTTTTCCAGACAGAGAAAACCTGCTTGCTAATAGCATTTGGATAGTAGAATTTATGTTTTAAACTTGTCTATATATATATATATATATATATATATATATATATATTTTGCTTCAAATGTATCGCTTCTGATATGCATGTATGTATGTGTTTATAAGCAACGAAGAAGACAACAATGTGTGAACAAAAGAAGCCACAAGTCACACGGAAAAATCAATATTTTTCAGCAATGACAAACTACTCAAATAGCCCGGAAAGCCCGAGCAGTCCGAATGGCCCGACCGGGCCTGAACGACCCGAGCGGCCCGAACGGCCCGAGTGGCCCGAACAGCCCGAGCGGCCCGAGTCGGGCCGGGCTCAACAGAGAACTCGGGCCGGGCCGTCTCATTAGAAACTCGGGCCGGGCCGGTATCGGGCCGGCCCGAGCCTGAGCCCGGCCCGAGCCCGAAGCCCGCTTCACGGCCCTGGCACAACCCTAGTATGTACTAAGCTTACGCTACGATCATCCTGTTCCCCTGAAATTTAAAAGGGTGTGACTAGCAGCGTTGCTACATGTAATTTTGATACTAAACGTCACGGGGTTACTTTATAGATTGGTCCTATTCCATGAAAATATATACAACCTTTTTCAGACACTGTAAAGGTTGAACTAAGAATAGGAGCGCCTGCGTACTATCATTATTTTACATTGATAGCGGAGTGCGTGTAATTGGCTATTTTAGGACTACCGCATACTATGGAGTTTTCGATATCTTAAAGCCAAAGGGTGGAGAGACTTTGGTGGTGAATGCTGCTGCCGGTGCAGTAGGAAGTGTAGTCGGACAAATTGGAAAAATTTTGGTACGTCTTACTTTGGGTTGACTCGAGTGTCCCCAAATTAGGATGTGGTGTTTCATTTGTTACTGTTGTTAACTTTATTGAACGTCACAAAACGGCGATTTCTACGAGCCTTTTCATGAAAAAATAGAGTATGTACAGTTAAAACTCCTCACTCTTTTTGCTGTGACTTCCTCATTTAACTCTGTCATGGAAAAGATCAAGTTAAATTTATCTCATTTAACATTTTTGCGAATTGACCGCTGGAAAACTCAAAACCACCCAATCAAACTGCTGCTTGGCAGTATTAGCAAAATCTTTCTTGCTTGGTCTACACGACGATGGTGTTTATTGATGGTTTTGCGTTTCAGCGTACTGGCTCGACATTTTTCGTCCATGTTTTACAACAAAGGTGTCAAGAGAAGCACAGCTATTTTTTTCGGAATTTTTTCGGACCGGTCAAGCTATTCAGCTCATTCTTTCGGAAAAATTTTCCCTTCCGAAAAAGCATCGATTGACACAAGAACAAACAAGTTGGCTCCTAAAAGGAGCAGTATCTCGACGCAGGGCCAGAAATCATGCTACATGCGCACACATTAATTCAAATTCACACATCAGGTCCTTTAATATTTTGATGCTTGCTTGAAGCATTACTCCCGGTTGGCTTCTTTTTTAAAGATATTTATTGAAAGTACCATTCTTCCAGTATTGAGCAAATACAGTTGACTTTTCATTTGTAATTTTTCCCTATTACCAAGAGTACATAATACATAAGAGTATGGCAGCTGGCGTACTCTATGTATTATTAGCTTTACATATCTTCTGTACGCTAACGGCTGACCCCCCGCGAATTGGTACCCAGTCGAAAACGGGGGTACGCTCACTCGCTCTATGCTTGGGTGCTAAAGCTCGAAAACACAAGCACTACGTGCGCGAGTTTTGTGCCTGTTTCGAGTTTTAGAACACATGCATAGCGGCCAAATTTCTTAAAAGTGAAGGGTCTAATTTGCGGATGAGGACGAGCCGGACTTTTCCGGCTCGGCTCGACTCGGCTCGCGAGAAAATGCGGTTGGCTCGGCTCGGCTCGGCTCGCGGTCATATCCTGCTCGGCTCGGCTCGGCTCGCGGTCATATCCTGCTCGGCTCGGCTCGGCTCGAGAAGATTTTGAAAGTGGGTCGGCTCGGCAAGCTTGAAATTGGCTTGGAAGGTATTAAAAATCTAAAGAAAATTTAAATTTGGGATGCAAAATTGAAAACTAAAAACAGTCTTCACTGATGGTCATTTGTTTGAAGAAGTTCTGAAATATGACAAGGAAATTTGGTTGGATTTCGATTTTTAGTTTTTGTCGGCTCGGCTGGGCTCGGCTCGGAGTTTCAGTTCTCCGGCTTGGCTCGGCTCGGCTCGGGAGACATTGTTGCCGGCTCGGCTCGGCTCGTCTCGCGAGCCGAGCCGAGCCGCGAGCCAAAATCCTCATCTCTAGGAGGGGGTCAGCCGTTAGCGTGCATAGGATGTGTCATGCTTATAATACATACAGTATGCCAGCTTACTCCTGGTATTACCTAACCTGGCACATGTGTTTGTTTCTAACAATAATCCTATTATATATATATATATATATATATATATATATATATATATATATATATATATATATATATCAAATTCTCTCTGTGATTCTGATTCTATGCTAGTTCACTCGTACTCCGCAAACTGCTTAACTGACGCCGAAGTACAGAGACTAATTTGCATATTATTTCATGAACGAAATTCCAAAATTTAATGCAACCAAAGGGGGACTTGTGAGAAGGATATTTATATTAATTAATTAATCAGCAAACTGGGGCTTCTCTTTTATTATGAATTTAATAGAATTTGAACCAAGCATTGAATTTATATTTTAAAAATTAACGCCTGTAAATTTTCGCTCAGACATGAGAATTTATTACCAGGACCCTACTGCACAAAAACTTGAGCAGCAAGTGAGACCAATGTTGAGTATAGGGTGTAATTTTCACGTGGGAGATACTGAGTTAGATTTGTTCCAGAAACGAAAACAGCTATCTCGCCTTTAGGCGAGATAAAAAAATCGGTTGAGAAATAAGCATTTTATTCCAAAATTTCGTTTTTCCATTTCCTTTGATGTTTGCCGCTTTTTGCAACTTTGACTGGTTATTACTCGCTTACACTGCTTCCGTCAAATCACGGCGGCAACATCAAAGGCAGCCAAAAACCAGCTGAAATAAGGGATACTGCTTAAAAATTCATTGCTGGCGCAATATAAGTCGTAGCAACAAAAGCTTTATATCGTTGGATTCAGCTCAGCTTGAATTTTATGATTATGTTATTTTTACTCACTTTTGCTAGAGTCGCTATGCCGAAATTTTGGGTCAAAAAGTGGTATTTTTCCAAAAAATTGACTTTCAAAATTTAAAATACCACATATATTGGGTGAAAGCAGGCGCCTAGGCGGTCCTGAAAATCTAATCGAAAAATTTTTCCGTTGAGCGAGTCGCGAGTAATAACCAGTCAAAGTTGCAAAAAGCGGCAAACATCAAAGGAAATGGAAAAACGAAATTTTGGAATAAAATGCTTATTTCTCAACCGATTTTTTCGTTCTTGTGTCAATCGATGCGTCTTCGGACGGGAAAATTTTTCCGAAAGAATGAGCTGAATAGCTTGAACGGTCCGAAAAAATTCCCCGAAAAACCGATATTTTAAAATTTTTAATTTTAAAAAATTTAAATTTTATAAAAATGTTTGTCTCGCTGCAAGGATTCCGAAAATATATGGTTTTATGGAGTTACGACGTATATTGAGTTCACTGGAGGCCTTACAGATTTTGCACACACATTTTTTGGTCAGACTTTAGCTTCACCATTTGTATATGTACTTAACTTTAGATGCTGTTACAAAACATAGTCCCATACAGTACTCTTAAAACTGAACCGGTAGTATGCTACTGGAAACTAGTAGTTTTCTACTGGAGCCCTCCCGACGATAAAGCACTAACTATCGGGGTAGTAGTTCCATTCTAGAGTGAACCGGTAGTCCCACTGTCTAGTAGAAATTCTCGTAGTAACTACTAGAATGATCCAATATTTTCATAAGTCTACAGAGAATCAACTGCGTTTCACAAAGGGCTTGTAAGCTTCCGAGATTGGAAAATCTTGAATTTACGAACTCGGAAACTTACAAGTGTTTCACAAAAATCAATTTATTTTACGAGCTCAAAACCGACTTGTAACTTCCAAGTGCTACTAAGCACTTGGAAATGTTACATAGTGTTGTTTAAGTTTGTACATTCGTTCACTATTTTGTGTTTGCTGCATTTAAAAGTTAAAAATGAAGCCTTTACATTAATATATTAAACATAGTGAGAAGTTATCAGTTTATAATTTTAGTTTAATTTTTGCTTCAATGTGAAAACTGAATGACAAAGTTTAGGTTGCGAGTTTTTACTAAAAACTAAGACCTATTTTCACAGCATGAACTTTTTTAGTAGAGCAAGCACATTTACAGTAATTTTTGTCCATGATACAGTCAATTATTCGGAAACGGTCCCAGATAGATTATTTTAATTTCACTTGCTTCGACATGAACGTATGTAAATGCAGCAAACACATTTATTTCCTAATTTCCAAAATTTCAGAAAGGAATTAGCTATGTTACTGCTTGCTGCCCAACAACGGAGACTAATACGTCGAGAGAGGGTTTTCGGTGATTGAACTAACCCCCTTGAAATCTTCAATGATGATCAGTAAATTGATGCTATTCTAGCCATAACTGACATACTCTCTGACGACATTTCCCCTGCAACTAACCGAAGTCATTCCATCCCAGCTCTTACCCAGGTTCTAGTCGCACTTCATTTTTACGCAACCGGGTTGTTTTTATGCCCAGCAGGTGATATGCACGGCGTTAGCAAATCGAGTGCGTCTCGAATCCTACATCGAATTTCTTTAGCCTTAAAGCGACATAGCAGTACTTTCATTGTACTACAGTACTACTTTCAGTACTTCAGCAGTGATTAATTAATTACGCTGTACCGATTGGCGGAATTAATTAATTCCGCCACTTTTCATTTCGTAGTTATCGTGTAGACCCATAACACGCAAAAAACAAAACGTAGACTACAAGGGGTTTCCAAGCAGGAATTTAAGAGAAACTTTCAAGATGCTTAGTAATACACTTTACAAGAAGCTTGGAGATTGCTTGGAAACCGCTCATAACTTTGAATTTACGAGCTTGTAACTTTAGTTTATAAGAGCTCTTTGTGAAACGCACCCCGACTACTGCAGCCTCCAGTAGGACCTACGGGAAGGGTCCACCAGTCAGGAAACTACTGGAATAAGTAGTAGATACTACTGGAGGATACCAAATTGCTCCAAATGGCCTCTTAACTATTGAAAGCGTCCAGTAGTGAGGAAACTACTGGAATAACCAGTAGATACTACTGGAATTTCCACTAAATACCAAATTGCTCCAAATGGCCTCCTACCTCCTGGAATCTTCAGTAGGACCTACTGGAAGCGTCCAAGAGCCATGAAACTACTGGAATAACCAGTAGATACTGCCGAAGTTTCCAGTAGATGCCAAATTGCTCCAAATGGCCTCCTGCCTACTAGAACCTCCAGTAGGACCTACTGGAAGCGTCCAGTAGTCATGAAGCTACTTGAATAACCAGTAGATACTACTGAAATTTCCAGTAGAGTCCTGCTGTCTTCGTCAACAAGGTGTGAATTAACAAGTAAGGAAACGAGCTTTTGGCTATTCCGAAGGTTTTCAAAATTTGAAAATTGACTTCTCAACTCACAGCTTTTGTCAAATTTAAAAAGGTAAAATAATGTTAAATTTAGGCTTTAGAGTATATAATGTTACGTACAAAACCCGAAATTATACATTTCGCGAATTGAATGGATGTTTTATTCAAAACCCGAAATGCATAGGCATTCTTATTCAAAACGCGAAATGAATTACTGAAGCCATTCAATTCCCGAAATGAATAGCTTTTCCATTCAAAACGCGAAATGAATAGCCAGTGGCCATTCAAAACCCGAATTTGTAAGTCAGATTTTATTACAGACTATATCAAACTAGTAAATTAGTTAGGAGTGCTTAGAAATGTAAGAATTTCTAGCTTCTACAGTTTGGTTCACATCGAAACTATGGAAAATAAAGTTTGGTTCACGGGGAACTACGACATCAAAACGAGGCTAAGAACGTGGATGAAGGATAATCAGAGCACTCACTAGCACTCGCGGATTAGCAAGCTGTATGCAAGAAATGACATTCTTCCCACAAAGGAGAAATTCATCAGAATTGAGGATGTCCCTGACAAGTCAGTTTCGCTGAGAAGTTTGGTTGTAATGGTTTTTGTGTGTCCGGCGAAACTCAAGGAATGATGGTATGTAACTGCTGCACTACGAAATGCCAAACAAATCTGTGTAAGTGCAGGAAGGCTGGACAACTCTGCAACAGTAGATGCCACAAATCTCTGAGCTGCACCAACAAATTAATTGAATTAAAAGACTTGTGAACCAAAACCCGAATTCAAAACCCGAATTTGTAAGTCAGATTTTATTACAGACTATATCAAGCTAGTAAATTAGTTAGGAGTGCTTAGAAATTTTAGCTTCTAAAGTTTGGTTCACAAGTCTTTTAATTCAATTAATTTGTTGGTGCAGCTCAGAGATTTGTGGCATCTACTGTTGCAGAGTTGTCCAGCCTTCCTGCACTTACACAGATTTGTTTGGCATTTCGTAGTGCAGCAGTTACATACCATCATTCCTTGAGTTTCGCCGGACACACAAAAACCATTACAACCAAACTTCTCAGCGAAACTGACTTGTCAGGGACATCCTCAATTCTGATGAATTTCTCCTTTGTGGGAAGAATGTCATTTCTTGCATACAGCTTGCTAATCCGCGAGTGCTAGTGAGTGCTCTGATTATCCTTCATCCACGTTCTTAGCCTCGTTTTGATGTCGTAGTTCCCCGTGAACCAAACTTTATTTTCCATAGTTTCGATGTGAACCAAACTGTAGAAGCTAGAAATTCTTACATTTCTAAGCACTCCTAACTAATTTACTAGTTTGATATAGTCTGTAATAAAATCTGACTTACAAATTCGGGTTTTGAATGGCCACTGGCTATTCATTTCGCGTTTTGAATGGAAAAGCTATTCATTTCGGGAATTGAATGGCTTCAGTAATTCATTTCGCGTTTTGAATAAGAATGCCTATGCATTTCGGGTTTTGAATAAAACATCCATTCAATTCGCGAAATGTATAATTTCGGGTTTTGTACGTAACATATACATATCGCATCTGGAATTTTTTTGGGGAATGTACATCACTCAACGTTTTTTGAGCCAGATTGGAAACGACCGGCTGTGGTCACAAGAAATAGATACAGCAGGTTTGACATTTAATATCTGCAAAGACACACTACATGTTATTATATATGTACATTAAGGAAAAATGCTCCTTGCAGTCGCGTGAAAAAGTTAATATGAGCTATGATGGTCAACATTTAAATAAATGTGTCAAGGACAAGATTTAAAATGTTTAATATGAGCCAACATCTAAATAAGTAGAAGACAAGATGTAAACGGCTAATATGAGCCGCTACGTTTCTCTTGGGCTCATATTGACGCTCATTTAGCTTTTGCTTACTTTGAATCCAACACTGAATTGGCTTCCATGAATAACGACGCATAAACATCAATTTTGCAAAGCTGTACGTAAATGTTTTCTTCTCCACCGCTACATCCAAGTACACATTTAAGGCCACCATATAAGTCAACAAAACAAAACCGAAGTCCAATCTAATGAAAAAACGAAAATGTGGAACTTACACATGTTGTGAAATCTTGAGAAATCACATTTGAAGTTATCATCGCAATCATCACATTAATTCAATATTCCCAAGCCAATCAAATCGTTTATAAACACTGATGCTTATATGCCAACCGTAAACTGTA
>JASAND010005477.1:0-26684 GCA_030248195.1 Trissonchulus latispiculum
AGGGCGCCGGGCGCCTGTAGCCTATATTATAAGGCTACTGGTTTAAATTCAATTGGTATGTCTCTCAGGGCGCCGGGCGCCTGTAGCCTATATTATAAGGCTACTGATCGAAATTCACTTAGTGTGTCTCACGCTACTCAGGGCGCCGGGCGCCTGTAGCCTATATTATAAGGCTACTGTTTGATAGTCATTTGTTGTGTATCACGCTTCTCAGCACACCTGTAGCCTATATTATAAGGCTTCTCTGCCAATCTTTGGATTTCAGTTACTATAAGGCTAAATGTTCTTTCTGTTTCAGGAGCAGTCGCCAAAGCCTAAGGAGAATTGGAAGGATTTCAGTAAAGAATGAAGAACAATTGACACTGTTTCTTTTTAACACTATTGTTGTCTGTTATTCTTGTTATTTAAAATAAACTGTTGTCTGTGTTCTCTGTTTGGCCCCTTCAAATTTAGCTAAGTTGACACCCTATAAGCATAAGGAAGACGCCCCCCGTTTACTGGTTAACTTTAGACTACTTACAGCAAATACACCATACTTCCTAGTCATATAGACTTTGAGCAGGCTTATTTATAGATTGTCTTTGAACATAAGTAGACTACATACTTGCCTCTAAGCAATTCTTTTTCTTTGTCTCTAGAAATTTCTTATGTTAAGTTATATTAACAATTACTTTGATAAATGATTTCAATATTACAGAGAAGAAAGAAATATCCTTAATTTTTCAAAGTATACTTCTTGTTCAGCAATATCCATCTTTATCATTATACACCCTATTAACTAATATCTTTAGTTGTTTCTTTCTATAAATAGACTATTTATATAAGCTTATATAAAATATATATCCTATTTCCTTTATTACGACTTTAATTATTTCTCTTATAGTTCATTTGCACTATTATTGTTTATCTTTTATATTATTACTATTACTATTGTTTAAAGCTGTATTTTATATACGGGGAGGTATAGGTGTGAGACACATGAATTAGGTAAGATTCTTGCTCAGCCTCCCAGAAAACCCTGGTATGCAAGTTTCCAGCAAAATCAGGGACAAGAGTTTTTAATCCAATTTGTATTTATACATGAGTAACCAGATCAAGCTAAATACTTAAAGTAAATACTAAATATACGAAAACTTGCTTAAATTTTCTGCAGTCCCAGCATTCTAGTTAATGTTCAAATTTCTCATGCTTAGGGTGGTACAGCCACGTCGGAATTTTAGGGGAAAGAAAAAGAAATAAAATGAGAAGAATTCTTTAAATAAAGAAAAAAAAAGAAATTTGGCTTCAATTTTCTTTAATTTAAAGAAAATAGCAAAGAAAAGCGGCTTCCTTTTAGTTTAGTTTCAGTCTCTTTCTGCTTTACTCAGAGTAGAGAGATTGACAGCTGTTACTCTTGTAACATATGCATTCATAGCATAGACCACATACACTAAAGCAAGCAGGATTCCTTTCACAAGGGGACACTAGGCTGGGTTGCTTACGCAAATTTGACTGACAGCTGAAACCTGAGACAGCCTAATGACTCTTTGTTCTTTAAAGAAAAAGAAAATTTCTAGTCCAAATTTCTTCTTTGGCAAGAAAAAGAAAAAGAAAATGGAAAGAAAATTTAAAGAAAAATTTTCCCCTAAAATAACGGCGTGGCTGTAATTCCTCCTGGTAAGTGGTAGTCTTTTAGAACATGTTGTTGGTTGACGGCTCAAATCAAGATGAAATCGAAACGAAAAGATGAATTTGCTTTCAAAAACAAGTAATATCCTAGCATCCCTTTTCAAAAACATTCATATTTTGTCAATTTTTGACGGCTGGGTAGAAGCTGCTTTGTTATAAGTCTATTCATTCGAAGATCTCGTTTAGCTTTACATTTCTGCTTTTAAAAGAGTTTTCTAGCTCTTCTCAATCGTGAGATATAACCAATTTTCTTATTTTGGCGACGAAAACTTGTCAGTTTTGCGGAAATCAAATATTCCATTATTTCTTTGGCCGCTAGCAGTAAAATTTAACTAAAGGCGAATTATTGGAGGCATGCCCGTCAACCAATTGCTACACTGTAGGCTGCTACAACAACAAAAAGTGTTGTTTCTGCAAACTCCTACCAAACTACCTACTTTTCTCCAGCGATTGTGGAGCATTTAGTGTGCAGGCTACATAGTATAGATCTGTTTTACTCAAAACTACCTTGGGTCACTTTTATAGTTGCTCCGACGGCTGCTTTTCAGCTAAACTGGTCGCTTGCCAAAGTTGGGAAAAGTAGGCAAAATCCAGGTTGTGCATGCATTTTAGCCAATTTCTCCATTACGAAGAACGATTTCATAAACTAGGAGCAATATTTGTGCAAAAGGTGTGTTTCCGTTGGGCGAACATTTTATCAAATTGTAAGCCTGCTGCGCAGCCAATGATTGTTTATAACTAGCTTTCCTGATTATTAACAGAAACTATACGTGCAAAACATTGTGTGATTTTATAAGATGTTTGAACAATTACGGAAACGCCGATAAATGAGGGAAAAATGTGTAATTTGCCTAGTCAATCTCTTCATCTGTTTCATGCTTAGAAGAATTTTCGCTGAGCAGTTAATGAATAAATTTGATGAGTCATCAGAATACAGAATATGGAACTGTCAGATTAGCGAAGCAATTTACTTTCACTTATGCGTCATTTAGGCCCATGTCAAGATAAATGTCACTTTTTGATGCGTTCTGATCTATGACTTGATTTTCTTGAAGCTTTTAGGAACTGTCTCAAAATAGTGTTAATAATAAAACACACTTTGCTAAAGTATATGCTATTTTCAAATCGTATATACGATTTAATAAATCGTATTGTCGGAGCTCAAACAAAAAATTGTTCCAGTCAAAACAATTCCGGCAATTTAACAACTTTCATGTGCAGCCCACAAGATATTCCTTTGTGCTCCCCAACGTTAGAGTTTTTGCATTACTTTTTGTTAAGGTGGCAGTACCACTAGCGGGATTTTCTATATAATCTTAGTGTCGATGAAGCAATCATTACAAAGGTTTAGGAGAAGCAAGCTTAGTTGGCATACTATCTTTGCACCAAGTTTTGGTGTCAGAGAGCGAATAGTTGGCTAGTTACCGTCATGGCTTTGCGCATGCGCAAATAATTAAAATTCTATTTAGGTTTATACATTAAAGTTTACTCTACCATCTGAAAGATGCTTTAAAATGATGTACATATCTTTTTCGTACGTGATTCCTACCAAAAGTTACAGATGATTTTACATATGGCTGATTTACGTTGACCGGTTGCACAAGCAATGTAAATGTAAGACCATTTTATACAACAATTAAATCTATTGGGTTTTAGAGATCGTCATTGTGTTACTTATGTGTAATATTTAACAAAAACACTATGCAGCTCATTTAAAGCCAAGCGAATTCCTAGAACTAAAGCAAACAATGAAAACTTGCGAATTCTTTGTTTCTAATTTTCTCGTCACTGCTTCAGCCAAACTTGACCAAAATTTCCAGATATGTTTCATATCTACATACCCTCAGGCCGTTTTCTTTGTTTTTGGAAAAACGCAGTACTATGCAAGAATACACAATATTTCAAAATAAGCTAAAAATCGAGAATGCACTTTTACGAAAAACTAAAAAACGGCCTGAGCATATAAATTAATTAAGCTTGCTTGGAAAATTTTAAACAAATTCATAAAGGAGTGAAGGAGATATTTAAATTCAAAACTTTTAATACATTTCCGCTTTTGTAGACAGGAAGCCAGCAACCATAACATTGCAGGCAAGCTCATTTGATACAGAACATTATAAAGAACAAATGTGCCAAATTTCAAGCCTTTTTATTGAGTATTTAGTTCACAGTATCTGTTCAAACTCCACCCCGGTAGTGGTACTCAGAGATGAAACCGGGTCACTATTTACTGACCCGGTGACCCGGTGACCCGGTCGACCCCTGACCCGGTGACCCGGTATTTTTGAAAATTCAGGTTTAAGTTTGCAAAAAATTAAAAATACGTTATTGGGGTGCGGTGAGTGTTTTTTACCATTTTGGACATTTTTGACGGCTAAAATATCAAGTTGGGCAAAAGTTTTGCTTTCCTTAAAGTAGTAGCTTTGGAAAGTGAATATTGTAAGTAAGCCGGAAAAAATCAAAATGATTTGCACGATTTTGCACTCAATTTTTTATTTTTAATAAAATAAATATTAAATTTAAATAATAATTAAATTTAATAATATTAAAAATAAATAAGGAAATATTTTTCGTATGGCTAGGATTCAGAGAATATGAAATAAAATCAATCACAATTGGTTCCTGATGATATGTAGTAAGCCATAACATTTGCAAAAAATGCAAAGTAAAACTCAGAATCTGTAAACCTTGTTTTGATGAGATTTTCCTTCTTACCGAGATTTGAAACCAACAGTCTGACCCTCCCCTCCAAAAAATAGCAGCAGAAGTAAAACTCAGAATCTGTAAACCTTGTTTTTATGAGATTTTCCTTCTTACCGAGATTTGAAACCAACAGTCTGACCCTCCCCTCCAAAAAATAGCAGCAGGGATAAAGCAATTACAGCAGATGAAGCATGGAGAATTTTAGACTTTAAAATAAGATTTCTGACTGCCAGGGCCCATGTAATAGTTTTGATTTAAGATTCAACGCAATGATTGCAGTTTCAAACCTAGATCTAAGCTTGACAGGACATTACAAATATTATGAGGACACTACTACACCGACAAGCATTTAAAAAACTAAACACGATTAAGTTAAGAATATTTCTATTGCAGGTTTTTGCGTAATTTTTGAAGTTTTCAATTGGCAAAAATTGGTAAAACTTTGAAAAATATCCTATACCCGCAAAAAAATTCCTCCAATCAAAGATACCGGGTCAACACCGGGTCAGAGCTCCTGACCCGGTGACCCGGTGACCCGGTCCATATAGTGACCCGAACTGACCCGGTGACCCGGTTTCATCTCTGGTGGTACTACCACCTTAAGGGAGCTTTGTAACATACTTTTTGCAAACAGCTTTTACTTTTTTAGACCAAGCAAAACCAACATGAAACGTATTATGCGTTTCACGAAATCACATCTTTCTGTGAAGAATATACGTTTCAACTAATAGCGTTATACTATTTAGATTCTGAGACAGTTCCTTATTTTCATGGGTGTTCTTGGGGTTCTTGGGTTTTTTCACTTTTCGAAGAGATTTGGTCCGTGACTACATATATTTGGTTTCAAATTTTTGATGGGGGTTCTTGGGGTTCTGGGGTTTCTGAAATTTTTTCAGGAGTTATGATCCTCTACTGCCTAGTTTTAAGTGTTTGCTGGAGGTTCTGAGGGTTCTGGAGTCCGGGTGTGCCGAAAAGTGTGCTCGTTGTCTGGGCTTAGATCTAGGACGAACTTGTTGTGCTTGCCGTCAGCTTTCGATTGATACCCATATTGTGGACATTGGATGTTTCATACTCACAAATTTCAGTCTAAGTATATAAGAAATGCCAGGAGGACCCCCCCCCCCCAAGTACACCCCGGTAAATTAGAAATTCACAATCAAAAGATGCCGGCCCTATCTTAAACCACTGCACACACGCTTTTATGGCGAAACCTATCTTTTACAAGCAAAATGCGTGTGAGCAAGAGTTCATAATTCCATTATATATAAGAAGAAGAGTAAGCCACTAGAGGGCTTCTCTTCTTGGCATTGCGTAACGGTGCTCCGACCACAATACGCGAATGTTCCCCCGTTTGGTGGGGGGGTCGACAAGCATACCCCCTCCCCGTTTGGTGGGGGGGGTATGCAAAAAGGGTCCCCGTTTGGTGGGGGGGTATGCAAAAAGGGTCCCCGTTTGGTGGGGGGGTAGGCAGAAGGGGGTCCCCCGGTTGGGGGGGGGGGGGTCGCCAAGTCAGGCTGATATTGGCTGAATCTGATTGGCTGTTGGCGACCCCCCCCAAACGGGGACCTCTTGTGGCTCCCCCCACCAAACGGGGACCCCTTTTGCATACCCCCCCACCAAACGGGGACCTCTCTTTGCTACCCCCCCACCAAACGGGGACCCTTTTGCGAATAGAACAAAAACTACCGTAATCCTCTGCTCTACCCCCCCACCAAACGGGGAGGGGGTCTCTGCAATCTGATTGGCTGTTGGCTACCCCCCCACCAAACGGGGACCTCTTTTCTGCTACCCCCCCACCAAACGGAGGGGGGGTATGCTTTGTCGATTTGGTCGACCCCCCCACCAAACGGGGGAACATTCGCGTATTGTGGTCGGAGCACCGTTACGCAATGCCAAGAAGAGGAGCCCTCTAGTGGCTTACTCTTCTTCTTATATATAGTGCAATTATGCACTCTTGGTGTGAGGGTATGGGCCGAGCAAACATAAGAGACCTGCTGCGCTGAGGCGCCGCAGGACAAAGGGTCCCCAGCTAGAGCTATCGAATGATGTAAGCGATGTCGCACGAAAAAATATTTTAGCTAAATTTGTAAGCTAAACATAAAGTTTATGCTGAGCAAGCAAAAAGCTGAATCGAAAAACGCATTTCAGATTGTACTCAGCGTCCCTGAAAACCCCTATATGCAAGTTTTCAGCAAAATTTTTTCAAAAACTTTATCGGTTCCCCTTGCCCCCCGCCGCATACCAAACTAAAATTTAAAATTTGTAAAAATTTTAATTTTTAAATTTATAAGCCTCCAGTAAGCATCCATACAAAATTTCAAAGTTATTGTTCATAGAAATCGAAAGTTATGGGTGGGGAGAAATGCAAGAGACTAGTGCTGTCAAAAGAACTGGTAGAACCAGAACCGGAACCGGTGGCTTTTGGAACCGGACCGGTTCCAATGTAAATTTTGGCTGTTTGAAACTACAGTCAAGGTTAATTTTCTAAACTTTTAAAATTTTGTTAGGAATTTGAATTTAGCATATGGAATTTAAACTTCATTTTCGAAATTCTATTTAGATTGAAATTTTGACGACGGCTAGGTTTTTGTGTAAATGGTAGAAGATTTGATATCTATTTTATGGTACATTTTTAACAGCAGTTTTAAGTCAATGTTTTAGGTTTTCTGGAAATGTTACAACAAACTAATAACTAAAGTGTATTCGATGCAGCTCTTCCTCAAGGTTGACAAAGGTTAAAGCATTAAGGATTTGATGATTTATGGCATATCTTCGAGCTTTAGCTTTTGCCTCTGCATTTTTGTATGCAAAACTTAAACTGAAGTATACCAGAAAGCTGTAAATACCAGTTAGTAACTCCGTAAGTAAGCTCAGCAGTAGTATTCCTGGACCCTGAGATACAATTATTTTTAATAATAATTGGCTAGCGCTACCGAAAAAGAATGATTTTGGCGACTTACCTAACAAATTTTCACATTTCATTGTCATATTTTAGTATTTTATGTCTGTTGTTATAGGATTACACTTTGATAGAAAATAGCGCTTTTGCTGTGCATGTCTGCTAATAATATTAAAGCAAAATTTGTTTAAAATGAAAATTTAACAGACTGATTTCATTTCATGCACATACAATTTTTTGGTTTCGAATGCATGAAATTAGTTGTACCTGTGTTCTGCTGAAGTGCTAGAAAAGTATAATTCTCGTTGAAAGATTTGCTCCATTTTTTCCGCTGTATTGTTTGATCTAAGGAAAACCATCGGCCTCCAGATAGCTGCATTTCAATGATTAAGCTTTGTAATAGTTGACCCTATACAGTTGAATCGATGAGCAAATTTTATTGGACGGTTTGAAATTGATCGAGGAAAGTTTTATATATTTAGACTGACAGTAAGGTATGTTTTCTAAAATTGCGACGTTCGCTTTCTGAAAGGCAATAGCAAAATTTTTGTCGTCATTGAGAATTACACAGTATATTGATAAGCTCTGTTACTTAAAATATACCCAACATTTTGCTAAAATGTGGAGACAGACGACATCTTTTTAACAGAAAATATTTGTAAGTTGTAAAAAGTAATCAACAATGGCTTTAAATACCTTTATCGTGTTGTGCAGTCTCTATGTCATGTTGTTGTAGCAATTTCCAAAAAATATAAAAAATTGAGTGCTTTTAGCGTTTTTAGAAAAAACTACCAATTGGAACCGGAACCGGTAGCTAGAACCGGAACCGGAACTGTGGCCGGTAGCCAAGAACCGGAACCAGAACCGGTTTCAAAAATTGGAACCGGTCCCAGCCCTACAAGAGATCAAAAATGTGCGGGAGTCGGTTAATATTATACTTGTAAGAAGTTGGTTAAGAGAATTGGAAACTATCTGAAAGCTATAAATGACAGGCTGGCTGCGGTGCAAAATCTAAATATTGCCGATTAGGACCTAATGGAAACCTGGAAGTCTTGTATTGTACATAAGTCTGAGTCTTTTTAGAAAGATCTGCTAGAACAACTCAACACATCTAAATTCTAATTTTATTCCACTGCGCCACCTCTGCTACACGATGTCTGGCCAACACTCTGTCTGCCATCCTCTCCAAATCAGGCATTCAATCAGTAGTAATGCGGTATTCCTATATTCTGTTATCGTTGACTACCATGAAACACTGAGGCTAACTACGACTGCACATTTAAATGACAGCAGATTCAGGTTATGCAATGAAAAGCATGCACAAACTTAATGGAGATGTGGATTATTTCAGTCAGTTTGAGAGTTATTTTCATTTGAAATTACAAAATGTACTGCTAACTTCACGATAAATTGGTATTTTCGTCATTTTCACTTGAAATTATAAAATGTACGGCTAAATTCATGAATGGTCAAACAAAATTATTACTTCTGTGTACGGTCCAAGGCCGGACTAGCTAATTCTCACTTTTGATTCAAAATTGGGCGCGCACGTCAGTTGGGGTTGAACTGTTACTGAACGTGGTCGGGCCCTTTGTCTCTCTTTCACGCCTCATTGTCTCCGTTAAGTGGGCGCCGGTTTTGTCTGTTATCATTCTGCTTGGGATTCTCTTTGTTTGGTTTGTCTTTTCTTTTCTGTTTTGAATTAAAGTCTAGTTCTGGTGCCTGCAGTCTGTATTTTAAATTTTCTATTTGAATTTGATGTTTTGTTCCATTTCTAGTTATTTTCTAAAGTAAACTCGCAAGTTTGGCAAGTAAATCCGTATTTTTTGTTAGATCGTCTCTTTTCTCACTGTAAGCTGGGGTAATCTGACGTTAGGTGTCTTGGCATGCGCACACTCAGAGAACCTTTGCAATCTTCTAAATTTTCAGAAATTCGCTTGTCGGGAGTCACTCTTTAAGAGCGTACTTTCTACAGGTTTATTTCTGAGAAATAAAATTGTTTGTCCAGACATTTACTCAGGCTAATCTCTACACAGACTAGTTGCTAAACCTTGGTCTTTTATTAATGTATTTATATTTTATCTTATATATATGTTCGAATGATACATATTTGCACAAGGCTTTCGTCTGAATTACAGGGTTTAGTTAAGTAAGAAACAATTGGCTTCTATAATCCAAAAATCATCGATTCCTGTGCTTCGTGATATGTTACGAATCTTCAACACTAGGCGTTCCGCAATAATTTAGTCCATGCTAAAATAAGTTCCAGCACACGAAGCCTTCGTTAGTCTTGCAAAAATGACTATAAACTAATTGCTACTGTTATTAACCATTTTCCTTGACCCCATCATTTTGATGTATGCCCGGGGAAACAGACGCAAATTTGCTTTATATTCTTAGACAAATTATCAGTTAGTCCCTGCCAGAATCTCATTATATGTTTCAACTTAGTTTAGTTGACAGCTGTTATTCTTCACAGTTCTTAAAACAAAGCAATCATATCCAGTAGTTCGGCTGTGTAAAAGATATGTTATGTTGCATCTCAGGGGTCACAGAATGTTGGCGATTTGTTTAGAGATAATTTTGCAACAAAACCTATTGACAACAGCAAACGTTCGAGACTGAATGAATACATTTCGAGTCTTTTGGAAAATATTTCGGGGCATCCTGAAGATATTTTCAGACACCTGGAAAACATTTCGATACATTCTCAAAATACTTCGAGGCACTCTGAGAAGTAAATTTCGGACAGCATCTTTGTCTCCAAAATTCACAGATATATCGGAAATTGTCAAATATCTCATTAAGTTTCGCAAACGTTCAAAATAGCTAGTTTTTCCACTTGCTTTTCGGGGTGAGTCTAATCTCCACCGAAACAGTAAATGGTTTCTAGAAACTTAGCATTTGTCTGTGTGGCCGACTGGCTTAACTGCACCTTCCAAGTAAGGACGGAAATGTTTAAATAGATTTTTTGAATGTTCACTGCTTGCAAGACTTTCAGAATTATTTTCCACACTTTCTCGAAAGTTTCCCAAATGTCTAGAAAGTTTGTGAAACTTTCAAGACATATATCTACAAATTTTCAACTTTCAAGATGCATGCATCTACTAACATTCAGTCAAACCTTCTGCACATGTGGTGATTTATAACGTGCCGTCCCAATAATAACAAACTCCGCAACGCTTTAATATTTTTTCCATACGCCCCACTCCAGTTGGATGTGCACCGGTTAGGAGTAGTGTCAGCCACAATAATTTTAAACTTTGTCTGTTGGGGAAGGGTGATTGGCTGACACCGAATAATTGTCTTCACAATTACCCGAGGCGAATACCAAGGCTGGAGATTTGTCTATCACTGTCTATATGATGAACGCACCACGGCAGCTCCACCCGAAGGCGGCCGCTCTCGGACAATTAATTGACATGGGCGGGAAGGGGGGACTGCTAGTGTCCGGTGCCAGCTGGCACCAGAAGCATACAAGAAATCTCAACATGCTGGTCCGGTGGACCATAGGTAGCGAAGCAATATACATATATATTACATGGAACAATACAGAAACACTGTTGACAATCAAAAATTTTTCTTCTTGCTTGGAGGCAGTGGGAAGGGTGAAGTAGAAGTCATTCTTCCAAATTTTAATTTGACCATACGTCGCGCCAGGTGGTCATGAAAGGGTCAGCTGTCCAGGTTCTCTGCTCTGTCCTTACCTACAAAATGTAAGTGAGAACAAAGAAACCACGGCATATAGCGCAAATAGGAGGATTCGGGATATCGATTATCTGCAACGACTGTGCCAGTAACAATTACACACATGTCATTCGCTGTCAATGTCACACATGTCAGTCACACCTTCGCCCCTGTGTCAAAAGCTGGAGCTGGCACAGTTTCACAACAACCTTATCTCCAATCTTAACTTGATTTTCAAATTTTTAATACGCTCTATCAGTAGTACTGTTTGCTAGGTATGCTAAAATGTATATTTTAAACATATAAAAATTATAAATAATTAAAGATTTCTTAAAACTTAGCATTTCTTTTGGAGTAGCTACCGAAACTGTTCTGAAGTCCGTTGTTGGCTTGTGCTTCAGATCAGATCTTGTGCCTCAGATTATTGCCTTGTGATTGTGGGACCACTATAGTGAACAGTTGAGATAATGATTCGAGGACCACAGATGAAACGGGAGATTATAACTGGAGACCAAAGAAACGAAGGGGAGGATTGTGGGCTATTATGAAGCTCTTTAAATCAAATTTAAACAGAGGCATCAGTTATTCCATTAATTCGTGAAAGACAGCCTGTTTTAGCTAAGTAGCGGAGTAGATCCCGCTTTAATATTTTCGAGCGAAGACATGAAGATGTCAAGCAGGCAGCTAACATAAATGACTGTACATTTTGGGTTTGATATTTTCTAACCGTTCATTCCCTGACAAGCAATACCCAATAGACGATTTCTTAATCTCGTTTTAGCACTAAAAGACACATCTATTGTGCTACAGAAGGCTTGTTTTGACTTGAGCACAGCTAAGGACTGTACCACGAGAAAATGTTTTGCGTAACATCAGGACTGGTTCAATTGTAGCATAAAACCGTTTATGCCAATCGAAGAGTAAGCTAAATCACGAAGTCCTGAAATTGAAGTTATTGAAGATGCAACAGTTGCCAACAGTTACTAGAAATTAAATGAATACTTAATGCTTTATTGCATCCTACAAAATTTAAGTAAGCGCTGGCAGAAAACATCTATTAACCGGACTCATGAAAATCTTAATAATTACCTGAATTAACTTTTCAGCCAAGTCTTTGACTTCAGCTATGACGTCAACCAAAGAAAGAATCAAAGATAATTGATTCATAATTTGTTTGCAGAAACGATGATTACCATTACAATATAATAAATTTTGAACCAATTTTCTATAAATATTAGTTAAAGGTTCACATTGAACCTGACTGATCACAAAGGCAATTTAAACAAATTAGCTTCCGTAATTATCAGTGCGAAAACTAAGAAAACTGAAAAATTTAGTTATAAACCAGCGTTTAACGTAGTTAAAAGATTATAAGTTATGCTCTCAGTTACCGCTTTTTTAATAAGAATAGGCCTCCACTAGCACTTTGAAATTAGTACATCAACGAGTAGAAAAATATGTAAGGGAAGCAGGCATAGGAAAGATTGATAAGCCTGCAATGGGAGTTCAGCTGATGGTCCCGTGGTGTAGTGGTTAGCATGTCTGACTCTAGAGCAGAAGGGCCGTGGTTCGATCCCCGGCGGGACCAATTCTTTACTTTCAATGGTGAGTGAAAAGCTGAACCTCCCTCTTCCCCTACTCTCTTCTAGGTCCTGGTTTCGTGGGTACGAGGGTGCCTGACGCCTCCCGTCTTGGGCTTGTCCTTGGTTTCTTCCTGGTCCAACAGCCCTGGTAGAAGCGCTACATGTGCCGAGGCTGCCTCAGGACCCGGATTGGACTCCTGTCTTCGGTCCCCCAGTAGTTGCATCTGGTTGGTTGGATCTAAAGGGGTCTGGAACGTGTGTCGGGGGAGCACGGATCCCTTGGGCTCAGAATGCCCTGCGCTGGATGCGCTCTCGGTTCGATTCCGGGTTGAGTAAGCCGCGGGACGCGTCTTAAATGAAACCCGGGGGAGATGTAAGGGAAGCAGGCATAGGAAAGATTGATAAGCCTGCAATGGGAGTTCAGCTGATGGTCACGTGGTGTAGTGGTTAGCATGTCTGACTCTAGAGCAGAAGGGCCGTGGTTCGATCCCCGGCGGGACCAATTCTTTACTTTCAATGGTGGGTGAAAAGCTGAACCTCCCTCTTCCCCCTACTCTCTTCTAGGTCCTGGTTTCGTGGGTACGAGGGTGCCTGACGCCTCCCGTCTTGGGCTTGTCCTTGGTTTCTTCCTGGTCCACCAGCCCTGGTAGAAGCGCTACAAATAGACTAATTCTTGAATTATTAAATCAGTTTCAAACTGAAATTATTACCACTGCTATTATCATCAAGAGTACATAATAACTAAGAGTGTGACAAGCGTAACGCTCTTAGTTATTAGGCTTGGGACATGATCTGTACGATAACGGCTGACCCCTACACAAATTAGACCCATCACTTCAAAGAAATTTGCACGCTATGCCTACATTCTAAAGCTCAAAACCACAACTAGTCAGTTGGTTCAATGTGCGTCTGTTGCGAGCTTTAGAACACAAACATAGCGTGCAAATTTCTTTGAAATGGTGGGACTAATTTGTGTAGGGAATCAGCCGTTGTCGTGCAGATCATGGCCCAAGCCTAATAACTAAGAGCATAACGCTTGTCACACTCTTAGTTATTATGTACTCATGTTATCATTAACAATGCTTACCTGATACAAAGCTTAAAATCTGAAAGCGCGTCACACAGAAATAACGCGAATCAAATGTCTTTTCCGCGAAATAAGTCATGGCAGAGTAGTGAATTTCATAATCCTAACCAGTTTAAGAATTCAGCCAAATTTAGATCCCAGGACAACAATTTTTCCGTCGTTCCAATTGTCCTTCTAGTTGTCAAAGACAAATATGCCTCTCACTTTTAAAGATATTATTTACAATGGTTCGTCATATTTTGCCACCAGGAAAGCTCGCAACCATAAAGAGATTATTCAGATTTAGTGGCTCATACAGTGCTGAACGTCTGTTTAGTTCTCTTTAGTTTTTAATATTTGTGCTAACTGAAGCGTGTACGCGTAGCGAGACATGTGAAGCTAGGAATTGGGGTTTGGAGTTTGCTTTTTGCCAAAAAGCACGGAATATCCGGATTGTTGTCTGTAAGCAAACCTCGAGCGAGAGCAGTGTGAACTCCGATACTGACTGGAAGGAGGTGTTGCCCTCAACCACCAAAGCACATGTAAGCTGTTTGACAAAAAAAGCAACGCAATGTTACTTGTTGCTACTGTAAGCTTGAGGCCCTGTCGTATCTGTTTAGAGATCTATTTCAGCTGATTCTATTGTACTGTTTTGCTATTTTGCACTGACAATTATGGACACGGAGTATAAACTTTTCTCCGCAATACATGCAGGAGTGTCATGTGCATTGGCTGCTTTTGGAGTAGTTGGAAACATTATAGTGCGTTAGTCATATTTTGCGTCTAATAATTTTAAGTAACTATTCCTACTCAAAATGATAACACGTGGTAGCACCTTTATTTCTTTCTTACAATTAAAAGAAATACTTCATCAAGCTTACTGCTAAAATAACAACTGCTTTGTTTGACAGATTATTTATTGTCATATGCGGATTATTGTTTCAGATGATAAGCACATTTATCTTAATCAAAGAAAACAAAGTTCCTAGAAACGCATTTCTTGTAAGCTTAGCAGCTGCAGATTTGGTAGTATCAGGAATTGCAATTCCGTCCGGCATAGCAGGTAAACGTGAAAAACTTCCTAGAACAGTTTGCTTTAAGAAGTTTTAAGTTCGTTAGGTTGGTAATAGTTAGGGAATATTTAATCTCCTGTAACCACTGAAATAAGAAAGAATTACCTAAACGATACTTCACGCCGGTTTGCGAAATTTGTATAAATGTGGTGGGCTGACTTCATAAGAAATTTTACAAATTCTTGCAAGCATTAATTTGGCCCTAAAATTTTTACAGCGATGCTTTAAAATAATCTAAACTAGACATTTATTTATTTAACCGTTTTTGTGAGTCCTTTTTAGTACAAGCAGCATTATTGTGTTGCAACAAGAATGATTGAAAATCATATGTACAAAACTTTTCTATGCGAAACCTGTCTTAGAGGGAAATGTTCCAATAAACCGGGCAACTTCGACATGGCAGACTGCCGCATCTAAAACGAAATTAATATCTGTTTTTTACATAGACTGACGATAAATGGTTAACAAAAGAATTTAAAACTGACTGATGACGATTTTTGATGTCATAGGAACAATATTGGGACAGTCCTATTTCGACGAACACTATATTCTTTGTGCAGTTCTGTGCACACTGTGTGCTCCTGCATGCCTTGCATCTATTTTTAGTATGTGCTGGATTTCCATAAGCAGGTACGGTTTTCACATGACTTTTAAGGGACAAATAAAATGTATACGTGCTTGATATTTCCTCAGCTTTTCTTATTGGCATATTGCTTTCAGTTCTAGGGAGGAGCACTCAGGAGATAAACTCATGTAATTGAAGTATTTGTACCATATATTCTGCATGCAATTTTAACCGTGACATTGGCCGACATAAATACACCAATTGAGCTTTTTCGAGATGAAAATACAAAATCTTAATTATGACTACCGGAAGTCAATGGAGAAATGTCCTCTTTTCGAATAACAAGCAATATGTTTTGCAAAAGGTTGAGTTTCAAAGTAATATTGAAATGACCTGCTGCGCAGTACAATTTTTCATAAGTGATTAAAATGTAAAATATTGGGGAGGAGCTTGGGAATTAAACCAGAGACCTCGCACACTAAATTTTACGTTTAACTGCGCGCAACCAACGCTGACCGACGACCGCGGGTGGAAATCTTTAGTCCAGGCGGCTCTTACCCACCGACTTGCCTCCCCAAGGGGGGACAGACAATTTTCGGGGACGCCAACGGGGCGCCAGGCAAAATGGGGGACACGCACACAGAGAACTTAGCTCAGTTAGGGACAAGCTCCGGGCTACTCCCAGAGCGCTACCTAGCTAATAAAAGAGCACAAATCTAGTTAAATAAAATTAATAAAGCTAAGTTAATAAGCTGAAAGACAACTGGACAATTTAATGGGTCACAAACAAGGGAAATTAAACAGCGAAATCCAGTTTGGGCTACCCAGAGGGGGAGGGGACCATACGTGTGCTTAGGATCTGATCTGATCTCGGTGGAACCTCCAAAAATGTAACCGTTAGACACGGGTTAATTTGTGGTATTGAAATGTGTAAGAATGATAATTTGTTTCTGATTGGATTAGTTGAAATGTGGTGTGTGTATGAATGAAAATGAGTAAATTAATATTTAGTGTGGAATCTTGATTAGTCAAATTAGAATTAGTTTGAATGACAATTGTTTTGAATTGAAATAGTTTGAATGAGGATTAGTCAGAGTGAGATGAGTGAGAATGTGAATTAGTAGAAATTGTGACAAGACGACGACTTCAAACAAGTTTATTTCATCAGACTGAATTCACCGTAATTGATGTATCTCCCTTTTATATGTAAGTATTGGCCCTTAAGGGGTAATTTAGAATAAAAAGGGAGGGAATAGAAGAAAAGGAAAGAGGTTAGTAAGTTAGAAATTTAATGGGGGTGAGAGTTTAGGAGTAGCCTAGTTACATATAATAGGGAGTATGCAATTTCAAATAACTGTTACAATAAGTTTTAGGCGGATCCTCAGGCTATCCAATGAACTACTAAACTGGTGGTTTTTATAGTGTAATAGTTCACCGGTTACCTGAGGATACCAAACAGCGTGAATAATTTAGAACAAAGCTGTTATATATTTATATAGTGATAATGATTATATATACATGTTATATTTTTACGTGATGTATATAGTTCTACATGTACGTATATACTGCATGAATTGACATAACAGTTTTAAGTACTACTGACATAGTGACATTAAATTTACGACAATACAACATTGCTTGAAATAAACATAAACATTGTATACGTATGTATTATTTAAAAAGATGGTTAATAGTTGTATATATGATTTTAAAGGTTAGTATTTTTAATTAATTTAAATTGTTTTTGATCACGAAGGGTCCTCTATGTCTAGACGTTGACATTTCCTCCCCACCGTTCCGGAGAAATGTCCACATTTCTTAGGAAGTGGCAGGGGGGTGCTGGCCGTGAAAGCGGGCGTCTGGTAGTTGCGAGATGGAAGGCTGGGAAGGAGCCGTCTGGGCCGCAGGAGTAGTTGTCTGCTGGCTGTAGTATTTTTGGTCGCGGCGAAAATCGTAGACCAAAGATCCGAGAAGTCGGAGTCCGTTGAGAGCATAGGATTTGCCGATCTCGGGGTAGTCGATGCCATATAATATGAGCTTTGCCGCGTGCTGGGCCATGACCTCATGTGTGTAAGCCTTCCGTTGACGAATGTTTTTTGGCATAGGTAGTGGGTTTCCTTGTGGATCCTTCCCTGCGTCGAAAGAACGTTCCTGATGGTTTGGAAGGCAGATCTGAAAGTCCGGAGTCGTCGGTTTTGTGTATCCGTTAGTAGCGGAGGTCCAAAAGGCGACGCTGGCTGTGCGCAGACTGGCTCGTACTGACTGCTGCGTGGACTGTGGAAGCGTAGCTGGCTGCTGATTGTTGATTGTGTTTGTCACGGAATTGACGATATGCTGATTCTGCTGCGATTTCGATTGATGTGCTTGGCGCTGCTGCGGAGGCGGTGGCGGCAGCGTAGCAGCAGCCGACGGCGGTGGTTGAGTGTGCGATGGTATGCCGGAGACGGAGTCAGCGGGATACCGATTTTGCCGATATTTGGTTTGCCACCCAGAATGGCATGGCTTTTTGGGATGAGGATACGGATGGTAGCGGCGCTGGCCCCAGCTAGCCTGATACCCATTCGGAGAAGGCTCGTTTCGCGTTGCTGGTGGAGCCTTACTAGCAGACGTCGTGGAGGCAGGTTTGTAAGGATGTTTGGACCCATGCCTGGTAGTCGATTTCCTGTGGCTCTCTTGACAAGCGCTAGCTTTGAAGGGAGACCTGGTGTCTGATTTCGGTTTTGGAATGACGACTGCGGACTTTACCCGCACTGACGGTTTAGGAGACGTTGCGAGGCCCAAGGGATCCTGGGGGTTGGCCAATTCCGGTGGGGTGATTGGGGATCGAGGAGGATCATTCTCTGGTGGCGGAGAGAAGCTGACTTGAAGTTCTGGACCGATAGGAGAAATCGGCGCATTCGGATCGACATCGTCCAAGAGCTCAATATTCAGTGCTCTCGTCGCATAATCAGTTTCCTGAAAAAGTGTACAGGTGATAGATATGTCAGCATAGGTATATATACCAATATAAGATTAAGATAAGTATATATAATTAAGAATATGTGAGAATATCGGATATGTACTGGATAAAGATATGCATATTATGTGAATTAGTAAAAATGTTACATGCAGGATTATATACAGCTCTAATAATTAAACTATACGTATTTCCTAGGTAGTGCTGCTAGGTCTGCTAATGGTTTAAATTTCGTCGTATGGTATAGGATCATTCTATGCCCTAGTGAGTCGTGTAAAGCTGTTATCGTTGAGATTCGTTATTTTCAGATAGTGCACAATCAGCGAATCGAGCCCCAAGAGCAGTGTGTGCCGCAAGGTAGACAGAACGAGCTGCAACGCTTACATCACCTAAGCCCCACAGTTGTTTAATTTCCCACAACTGGGGTTTTTCATGAAACTGAACCCGCCAACCCGTGATAAGGTCAAACTTTTCGCCGAATTCTTCAGGTTTCTGATTTCGAATAATTTGGCCATGGCTGGCGTCAAGTTCGAACGACAGGGTGCTCGGAACATTAGCTGGTGGTAGTTCGGCGGAAGGAAAACTAATTTGTCAGGCGAAAGCTGTTTAGCGTAGGCGTCTCCTCGCTTTTGTAACTTTTTTAGGCTAATAATAGAATTTACTGTGAGCCCGCGAACAACGCCAAAAGTGGAAAGAGGGAGGCAAGTGTGGAGATTCTTTTCAGCAAGAAACTCTGGGATAAAAATATCCGAATTATTCTCAAGATCGAGTTTCCATTTGGTTGCCTCCGCAGTGATGAAGCTATTCATTAATCGAGAGTTTCGGTGACTGACCGCGTTTTTAGTAACTTTGAACGGTATCAGAGCAAAACTTCTTACCGAATCTGACCATGTAGAAGCCATGAAGATAGTTGAGAATGAGGATAAGTATATAATGAAGAAATAGTGGGAATGAAGATTAGTAGAGATACTGTTCAGGGATCTGAGGATAGTTGTTTGTAGTTGCGACTTAGTTACAGCAGTTCTAGGTGCTTTGAAACGTGCAACTGATTGGTTTTAAGAGTGGGGGTTTTTAGTGCTTGTGTGCGGATTGTAGAACGTAAACTCGTTTAAGGTCAGTTTGTTGTTTGTGTTACGTAGGTGCGTAGGACATCTTTAAATTCGAGTTTAGTTTTATCACAAGTGATTGTACTTGTGGATTGAGGTTACGATTTCATTCTAATTTTGAACCCTTGTGTTAGTAGGTGGGTGGCATTTGCTGGACTCCTTAGTATCAATTTTGACAGTTAACGTTGTATTATGAGCTGTTTATGTTGTGCTGATTACGGGAAGTCGAATACTAGCAGAAAGGGAAGTCTATATACGCAATACGCATGCAGGTATAGGTAGATCGTATAGATATGGAGGCTGCGTATGCAGAAGAAGAAAGAGGTGATAAAAACAAGGTATAATTCGCGATAAGCCAATATTCCTTAGTCAGATAGATAGCTTGGGTGAGTGTTACGTTTATTGATTAATAGAGTGAGTTAAAATATGGTGGATAGTGTTTATAGATAAGTGTGATTGGGAGTAATTGTTGAGATTTACCTTTGTTGGACTGGGCTCTGATGCTGTATTGGCTTGATATGGTGGGTTTGTGTTTCGTTGCGAATTCATTGGCTTGTTTTTTTAAAAAATTGTTTTCTTGAAATAGAGTTTAGCCTTTGTTTACAACGTCCTGAACCCGGATTGAGGGCCTTGACGAGGAAGGGATCTGATAGTCCTCCGCTGTTGGTGTCTGAGCAATGAAACGGTAGTTCGGGGGCGCCGGCTTGGCCTGGTTCGTCTACTGATTTCGACAGTCCACTTGCTCGAGATGTCGTAAGTTGACCTGGGGAAAGAACTGTTCTTAACGGAGCAGTTTCGGACCAGATAAAGGGCCTCGTCAAGGAAGAGGGTTGCCCACCTTTGGTGTATGCTCCGGCACTTTGTGGCTGACCCGGGACTCGGACAAGTAGGCTTGCGCTATGCTCTTATAAAATGAGATAGTGTGTCACAATGATGCCGATTGATTCGCATGAGTTCTGTCTAGGGGTTGGATGTGAGTCTACGAGTTAGGTGTGTTTACAGGTTTTCGCGGTCGCGGTTTGTTTCTTGTTTTCTGTGTGGCTTGTCATGTTGACCTCGTTTCGTGCTCGTTTTAGTGGTTGGTCCTTTTGGTGCGTTGTTCGGGCTGTATTCGAGGTTTTCTTTTGAGGCGTCATAGAGTTTTGGTTTCTGCGGTTTCGGCTGGATCGGAGTTCGAAGGGGCCGTAGTATTGTGTTGGCTCGCGGTTGCGTGCTTTTGAGGCGTTTGTTTGGTTGACCGCCTCTGTTGTCGCTGTTGGTGGCGAAGTCTGATTATGCGAAAAGTCCGTGCCACGGTCTTTTAGCTTCGCGTTTTCCTTGGTTGGGCGGTCGTTGTACTAGTGATTTTTGAGATTCCGTTTAGTTGTCTGCGGTGTAGTAGTGCTTTTGTTTTGTTTGAGCGAGCTCGTTGTTCCTTAGCCGAGTCCTGCTCGTATTGTAGTCGTTGTTCTTTCCGTAAAGACTAGTCTCCGTAATACTGTTCGATGGTAACCGGGCTTCGACTAGTTGAGGAAAAGGGGGTGTAGAGTAGACGAGTGTACCGATGTTCGGTATGCGAAGAGGCAAAGTTAATGAAACTGGACCATTTTTGTGTGTGGGATACAATTTGTGATTTTGTGAGTGTTCCGTTGAACTTCCATTGGCCTCGTCTCGGTGATAAGCTGTAGTGTTGATCTCGTAACTCTAGTAGATTACAAGTTTCCTCTAAGTGTACGAGAAAATTGGTTCCACGGTCCGAAGTAGTTCTGGGACACGAATAACGGCAGACAATTTTAGAACACCTTAGCAACAGTTTCGGCTTAGTGTTTTAGGGGAAGGCTTCAACCCTTTGGTGAGGTATTCCGTAAAGACTTATTTGTTCCTCTTCCGTTTGAGGTAGGGACCAGGTATCCTGCGACTCGGTCCCGGGCCCCTTCAACTGGGATAGATACTAAAGGTGCTCTTATAGTTTTGGAGGATTCTTTTGCGAATGCGGCTTCGCAGGTTTTGCCCTTCTTTGACGTCTTTTCTTATGGTGTCCCACCAGTAGCGGCTTAGATTTTTAGGTAGTCTTCGAATCCCAAATGTCCGGCTGTAATATCTTCTGCAGGCTTTAAACACTTCGTTGTGAGTACTTGCGGAATGACTAGCTGACAAATAGTTTGCCGGGTTTGTTGGCTGGGGTATTCTGATACAGGAGCCCGTCTCTATGAGTAGCGAGGGCCTTGATTACAGTGTGAGTTGCTTCTGTAAGATCTTCTGGTATAGACCAGTTTCAAGATAGTCAAGGAAATGCTTGTATTTGTGTTCTCGTTGCATCTATGCAACGAAGTTTGTTGTTAGAGTTATTGCTAAAACAATGTCCGTCGTCTCGTTCCTGTCGAAAACTGGAAGGGTATTCGAGACATAGCTCGGTTCCGTGTTTCTTCCCAGGTTTATTTGTTGTCAAGTTGTTTCTTAGTGGTTCCTCTCTTATCGTCCGTGGAGATTTTACTGTCTGCCTCGGAGAGGGTGTGATCGGTTAACGGTGATCTTTGCCGTTGAGATGGCGGAGTTTTGACGCCAAAGACTTAGCCTGTTTCAAGTTCTGACAGGATATTTTTCGAGAGTGTGGGTTGGTGGAGGGGGGGTGTGGGGGATGAGGAGATGATGGGAAGGAAGATGGTGCTGTGATGAGGCATTCTTTTAGTGTAGAGAAGCTGTGGTTGCAGTCTTCAGTCCATTGGTATTGATTCTCTTTCTTCAGTAAGGAGTAGAGGGGGTAAGCAACTTGGGCGAAATTCTGAATGAATCTTCTGTAATATGAGGCAAGGCCAAGAAAGCTCCGTAATTCGGTGAGGTTCGTCGGTACAGGATAATCACGCACTTTGGCGATTTTATCATTTTCCGGTTGTAGTCCATCTTTGGAGATTGTGTGTCCAAGATAACTGACTGTTCGACAAGCAAAGTGCATTTCTTTGCTTTTAGTTTTAAACGGTGATCTCGTAATCGTTGTAGAACGCTCGAAACATCAGACAAGTGCTGTTCGAACGTGGAGGAGAAAATGATGATGTCGTCTAGGTAACATAAGCAGAATTTTGTTTGTAATCCAGAGAGGACAATGCTCATCAATCTCTGGAAAGTGGCAGGTGCATTTGTTAGACCAAACGGCATGACATTGTAATGAAATAAGCCTTCTTCACAGATGAATGCTGTTTTCTCTTTGTCTTGATTACTCATCTGTACATTGTAGTATCCAGACTGTAAATCTAGAGTACTGAAAAAGTGTGCTCTACCCAGGGAATCTAGAAGATCGTCTATTCTTGGCAGAGGGAAGACGTCGCGTTTTGTTATGGCATTTATCTTTCGGAAGTCCACACAGATTCGAATTGATCCGTCCTTCTTTGAAACTAGAACAATCGGTGACGCCCATGGAGATGAGCTTGGTTCGATTATTTTATGTTTAACCCAGTCTTGAATTTTTGTAGCAACGGTTGAGCGGAGGGAAACGGGCGTCCTATATGGTCGTTGATAAATTGGCTTATGATCACCAGTATCTATTGAATGTTGAATAGCAGTAGCGCATCCAACATCGTTGCCATCTTTTGCAAAAACGTCGATAAACTGACTAGCAGTTGTAGCAATTCTTTTTGTTGTTTTGGAGTCAACTCTGCCTCTTTGAGATCGATATCAGTTAGTGGGTTTGGTACCTCTTCAGTCTGGTTGTTCGTTTTATTGGTTGTTTGCTGAATAGCATAGACGGATCCAATGTTTGTTCTTTCATAGATCTTTATTGGTGCATTGCTGATGTTCATGACTCGGACTGGAATGTGTGGGCCTCCCTTAACAAGTGCTCTTGCTACATATAATCCTGTAGCAGCTTCGAAACGTGGATTAGGCTCAAAGACGCCTTCTCCAGTGGGATCTTTGATTCCACATGAGAAAGTCACTTATGTTCTGGGAGGTATTGTCAGAGTTTCATTCACAGTGGCTGTAGATTGTTTTTCCGTTTTGTTAGTATTATTCTGCCTGCCGTGTATAGTCATGGTTTCCTTTTGTAAGTCAATTGTGATAGGGCCAAGACGTTTGAGAAAATCAGTGCCCAGTATACATTCGTGTGGTGATTTTGAGACCATGTAAGTCGAGTGATCTATGGTCTGAGTTCCGATTTGCAGTGGGATAACCGATTTACCAATGATAGACAACTCGTGACCTGTCATACTGGTTGCCGATATGTTTGAGTTTTCTTTAGTCAATCTTGGTTTGTCGAGTTGTAGTCTCCTGTAGGTAGTTTCATCAATTAGAGTGATTGTTGAGCCGGTGTCAACCAAGGCTTTGAGTGGGGTAGAATTAATTTTAATTGGTATTGCTGTTGAACCTTGCCCTGTACTATTAGTTGCTTCTCGCTGGAGTTTCGAATTTAAGGTATCGGGCCAATATGTAGTATGTGCTCCAGCGATAGGCGCGTGAAGAGGCTGGAAACTTGTCATTGTGGGGGAGACTTGTGTATATCGATCCAGCTGCAGGTCCTTTTGTGGATATAAAGATTCCGGTTTCTGAGTATCGGTTTCCATCTCTTGTTTTTCCGGAACAAATGCAGGTATATGTAGTATTGTAGGGACTCGTGCTGGTGTAGACATACGTCGTACCCTCTCTATTAAACTAGGCGCAGAAGCTGGTGGACATGGCGGAGGCAGAATAGCCATCTCTTGCCCTTCCAGGTCTTGATCATGGGTCGAACTGCCGTTTGGGCTGCTTCGTTTCCTTCTCCGGAGTCTTAACATTAAGGCTCTGGAAGTTGAACGTCTACGTTTGTGTGCCCATCGTCGAAAGTGAGGCCATGAGCGTGGTATGTTGAACGTAAGGCCGTCTCGTACATTATTTGGGCAGCAGTGTAATAAGAGGAAGCTAAGTGTGACGTATGTACACACGAGGAATACCCACAATTGCCATGGACTAACAGCAAACCCATGGAGGAACCCGAAGAACCCTTTGTTCATTATTCCGGTGACTACTCCTTGGGCTACTTGTTTTGGGGGTCTTCGAGTGGTACGATCACTGAGTTCCTGTAGAATCTTTTGTTGGTACTGTAATCCTCCGATAATGTCGTTTAGGCTGATTTCTGAGGTAATCTCCGAGAAGTTATACATGACGATTTGACTAAAGATGGTAGGCTGGAAGCTCCAAGGTTCCGTAGTATTCCATGAAAATGCTCTTAGCTCCGGAATATGCAGTAACGGCGTTATGTCGCCAGTTTCACTCTGGTAGGTGTACATTTTCCCGTGTAATTGCACTGGGATTTCCCTGTTCAATCTGCAGTCGACTGGATAGGGGTTTTTATGCACAATATTGGTGACAGGATCGAGATAAGCTGAATATTCCTGTGAGTTGAGTAAAAATTTAATTGGAATCTCCATGCTGCAGGACTCATTCATTGGATCGAAGTGATAAAATCCTTCTTCGATTTCCTGACATGGCCATGTGGATATGACATTTCTGCCAGCTCTTGCAATAATGTCGTTGCGGCCTAAGATCGCTCTTATGGCTAATGTTGGATTTGCCATCATGTCGGCCTTAAGGACTTCCATAATTGTTGCCATAGAGCGACAAGCAGCATTCATCGCTTGTTTGAAAGCAAAATTCAGATTGCGTTCTAATTTAAATTCTTGTGCTTGTAGTGATGATGCCATTAGGTCTGTTGTCACTATACCATTGTTGATAGCCCTTTGTTTTAGCTGAGGTCCTACTTCTTCTGTTTTTTGAAGTCTAGCCATTAATTGTTCCGGTGTCGTAACGTTAGACGCTGAACGTTTAACTTTGTATATCGGCGGACTAATTCTTACGGGGATACCTTGGTCTGTTAGCTGGATATGGGGCTGATCTTATCTTTAGTAAACTTTCCGCTTTTAAATGTTAGTGCCAGTTGATCGATGTCCGCTAGCCAATTGGTTCCCACATTTCTCCTGGTAGCGTTTGCCATTCAAGGAATTCACATCTCTCATCCTGATTTGGTTCCCATAATAAATAGCTTCCGTCGCGGAGTTGGCACCCACCAGATCTGTAATCGCAGTGTTCAACCCATCCAGCTGTAGATTCCATGTGCTATCACTGCTATGACGTTTTTGTAGACAAATGCTTCATACATGAAACAGTTGGTGGCGGTATAACTATGCCAGTGATAACAGTTAATGCCACCTCCAGACCATTTGTAACTTATTTCGTTATCTGTCTGCCATAAGCCACCACGTAGGGGGGTAAGAGGTCCAGCGTCACATTGGCGAAATCTTCTCATAGATTCACATTCGTTTCCGGTCACTCGCAAGTCGTGTTTTTCTTCTTCTTTTTAAGTGATGGTTAGCAAAAAAATACGTGAATGTGCGAACAGTGTGCTTCACAATGGTGCATTTCCATGCCTTAGACTTATATTTCATGTAGTTTCTTTTTTTAGGAGAGAGTCAACTCCACTGTTTCTAACTCTCGTCGGTCAGGAAGTTGTTGCTGAGCTTCACTGCAGACGTCCTCGCAATCGCCATAGGGCTTTACCCTTGCTCTGTTTTAGTGACCATCGGTCCGCTTGCCATTTCATTGATACTGCGGACAGATGTAACAGGTGTTATCAGGCAGATGATGACAGTCAACAGTGCTAAAGTTGGAAAAATATCCACCGAAGAAGTTAGTCAATGGCGATGCTTCACATGCTAGCTGTGGTTCTGGTTGAATAACATCAGGTTTTGGTTCTTCCGGTCGTCGTTTGTGGATTCCCACCTTCGTATGCTTGGTGACGGGTTTTTCTTTACATGCCTTTATGTTAGCGGTGTCCGAACTACCCGAGTCAGTAACTAAATCAGATAATAGTAGATGGTGACAGCGGTCACCTGATTCACGTTGGGCTTTGGCCGTTGGCTGGCATTGCTGTAGAACAGTTATGCTTCCAACAAAATCGGAATATTGACTTCTTTAGTAGTTCTTGGTTCTGGTCGGTAAGCATCTTAATTGTCTCGAGCAATTCTGTTAGATCTGTCGGTGTTGCGTCATCCTCCGTAGGCCTTGTAATGTCTGCTGCAATAGCGTAGGTATGTGGATTTGTTTCGTTGATGCATGCCACCTGAATGAGTTGGCACGGATTGTTTCCACGATTTCGCCAGGTTGCTTGATTTGGAGTGGTTTTGATGCCAGTTGACGGTGTCATTATTTGGTCCTTGGGCCTACCGGTCACTCTTTCGTTTTCTGCAGTTAATAACGAAATGACCTGGCTTTTTACAGTAAAATGACAAATAATATGGCTGTCAGTAGTCCAGCCGCGTGCTGTTGCAGGTTTGGTATTATCTCTTCTGACAAAAGGTTGGGGAGTCGCGTGATTAGGTGATCTTTCCATTAAACCCAGCACATAGCCACTTTGACGCTGGTGATCCACTGTTAA
>JASAND010005478.1:0-14588 GCA_030248195.1 Trissonchulus latispiculum
GGACAGCCCAACTAGGGTGCATATGCATAGGGCTCGGTCCGACACATGCCCACCTATAGCCCCTAGCCTGCCTTTTTGGCAATCCTGAGTAATTAAAAAATTTTGGTGTTTTTTTGGAAACGATAAAAAGCCAGCGTTCCCAAATAAAAACACTCTCTTTACTGCTGGCAGAGAAGAGGCAGGGCAAATCTAATATTACCTATATGTAGCCCATAGCCGACCTATATATATATATATATACTACACGGTAGACTTGGAGCCCAACGGTCTTGCCTGGGCACGGCAGCCCATCTAAACTACCTCGGACCACCATAAACGTGGTGAGCTGGAGATGTAAGTACCGATAACTTTTTTGAGCGCCAAACGCCTAAAGCCCACGTTTGTAGCGGATTTAGCATCCTTTTAACGTGTATTTTTTAAGTACAATACACTACAAAATTTCTGTTGACTTATATATATACGTATACGTGTGACACAACTGCCCACATCCCCAACTGGCCAACGTGGACCCTCGGGGACCGTTCCCAAGTTGGGAACTATCATCAAAGCAACTGAAATTTTGCGTAGAACCGTTACATAACTACGAAAACGCGTTTCTAGCATTGTTTACACTGTAAATATATATATCACTTTTAAGCCGAGTACAATACTTCGAGAGACCAAGCTTCAAGGTTCAGGCTTTCTGAGCCAGTCAAATCACCACCTCAAAGATTCTAAATATAAGTTATATATTATGGTGTCTTAGGGGTAAAACGTTCTAAAACCGCGTTAATATCACCAGAAATACAATTAAGTCCGAATGGGCTCTTTTTGGGAATTCGTTCCCAAAAAATTGGGTGGCCCAGGCCGCAGCGTAGGAGCCAGTGGGACTGGGATATTTGGTATCGTGAGTACTTGGGTACCTAACTTACCAAACGGTGTTCTACTTGCTATGTGCCAAATTTAGTTCGAAACGGTTGTAGTACCTGGGAGATCTGGCATTGGTTTTTTGGGCACTTTGTCACCATTGTATGGAGCCTGACATATTATGATATATATGTCTATATATATATATATATATATATATATATACGTACTCTCCAAGTGTCATACTTACGTAAACGCTCTTAGTGTCAGTTCTTGACTCTTGTCAACATTTTCTAGTGTACATATATAGTTCCATTTCTGTTTTGTCCCTTTCACTGTTCGTTTTAATTACGACGGGCTTAAGATTTAATCTTACGTGAAATTGTTTTTTCAGTTTTGGCCAAATTAGTTCAATTTAAACTGTCAGATATCGGAGAAGGCATTGCTGAAGTTCAAGTGAAAGAATGGTACTCATAGTTTATATTCTTATACCATCATATACGTATATTATACAATGCGTGTATACATATATAACATGCAGATGCATACTTAAGGGGAGGGGGGGTCCATTTTTGGACCATTTTTTCGACTTTCTCCGATCTCGCTGATTTTTACATATTTTATTGTCCAAATGGTATATTTTAACGAGTTTTTGAAATTAAAGTCGTAACTCTTACGGTTGTCGAGTAATTTCACCTCAAAGTTGAGATTTCCTGTGTTAAATCATTTTTTTTTTAGAAATTTAAAAAGTTGTAATTTTTTCGCGTGCGCCAAAGAAATCTCCCGACAAACGTTGATGAATCTGGACAAATTATATATACATCAAAATAACGCTAAAGTGTTAAGCTGCGGTACCCTGGAATTAGAATTTTAATTGAGGGCTTTAAAGTTTTTAATTAATTTTTGAAGGATTAAAATTTAACACGAATTGAGCATCAAGTCAAATCTTAATCCTTTAAAAATTAATTTAAAAACTTTAAAATTTCAAAATTAAAATTCTAATTCCAGGGTACCGCAGTTTGGAACTTATTTAGCGTTATTTGATGAACAATTTGTCCAGATTCATCAACGTTTGTCGGGAGATTTTTTGGCGCACGCGAAAAATGACAACCTTTTAAATTTCCTATGTTTAACACATGAAATCTCAACTTTGAGATGAAATTACTCGACAACCGTAAGAGTTGCGACTTTAATTTTAAAAACTCGTTCAAACGTACCTTTTCGACAATAAAATATGTGAAAATTAGCGAGATCAAAGAAAGGCGAAAAAATGGCCCAAAAATGGACCCCCTCCCCCCTTAAGCTGATATTCTAGGATTCTAGGCTAACTTGTTTATATTTGTTATTTTGGCCGCATTACATGTTTCTTGTTATACTTTTAGTTTTAATGCTTATATGTGTTCGCTTTCAAAGCCGCCTGCCTACATCTGGCAGCGACTCCTGAATGAGTGAAAAGTCCCTAGAGTTTTAATATATGAGCTAGACAGTGCCTGGAGAAAATCCAGGCCCGAATTTATGAGCAAAGTGTATAACACATCGAGTTTAATTTTTTACTGCTCCAAAATTTAAGGATTGAGGTCGGTTATTTGTTAGGATTTTGAAAGTGGGGGACAAGCCCAAGCTATATATATATATATATATATATATATATATATATATATATATATATATATATATATATATATATTTATAAATACACACTACGTTTTTGAAGTACGTATATAATACGCAAAAATCTTCGCTATTTTCCATCTCAAAATGAGATGTGATAAATTAGCTAAAACTTGAGAAAATTATTGGAAATTTGCTCGAAAACTAAATTTCTTGACCCTTGGGCATTCTGAAAACTGGATGGCATCTGAAAGTTGCAGGAGGTCTTAGACAAATTTTTATGACTGAACGAACGAGAAATGAAACAATTTTTGACTGAAAGTTACTCTTAAAGTTGCTATAAATGGCTAGGTGGACTTGAAAATTCTACCAAGCCATAAAATACGTATTGTTTGAAAAATTTCATTCAGATCTCTGTTTTCTAGCTTATTTTTAGGCCAAACTTTATGGGGGCTTCGTGCCCCCCATCGATTGGGGGCATCGTTTTGGAAAATCTTTCGTATTTTTACGTTTTTTACATAAAAGCTGCCAACAATATCTAAAAATTACTAATTTTAGGTGATTTAGGCTAAAATAGCCAAAATTTTGTTAAGAATTCGGCGAAGCTAAAACTCCGGTGAAAATTTAGGGTAACAATGGTAAAACTTGGCAATTTTTGGGGTTATGGGGAGAGGTCGGAATTCACCGGGGCTTTTCATAGGGGTCACCTCGATCGGGGTGGCCCGCCCTCCGGTAAAAATAAGTCAGTGTTTCCAGGGTACTTTGTTGTTGAGGGGGAGTCCGAATTCAAAAACGAGGCCGTGCATAGCCCCACACACACCCATGATGTAATAAATATCCAGATTATTTGTTCAGTTTCTTCCCCTCCCTCTCTGGTCAGGTGGTCAAAAATACAATTATCAAAGTACGGAAATACACGAATTTGGTATCAAATCAAAGCTCAAAGCGAGCTGAGTAACTTTGCTGTAACACCACTGGCTTATTCCTTGGCAATTTTTTATGGGGAGGGCTCACCCAAAATGGGGGAACCATATTTTTCGAATTTTATGTGGGTATTTCGTGTATAATATATAAGCTGCTAAAAATCGCCAAAAATGACCAATTTTAGGCGTTTTTATGCTAAAATAGCGAAAAGTTAGTTAAAAACCTGGCGAAGCCGGGAAATTTTTTGAAAAGTTAGGGTAAAAATGTTAAACTTGGGAAGTTTTGAGATTGTGGGGGAGGTCAAAATTTATGTTGGTAACTATTCATGGGGGGCTCCTCGGATGGGGGCAGCCCCTGTGCTAGGGATAAGCCAAGAATCATCAAGTGGCTATGGAATGTTGAACCAACTTAGCCGAAGTTTGTGTGCGTTGTTGTTGTTGATTTGGCGGTCGTTCCGGTTTCCCATAAACGTGGCCTGATCAGATCAGGCCATTTCCCTGCAGAAAGTCCAGCACCGTAACAGGGGCCAATCTAATTACAGGACTGAGAGGTCCGCTGACAGGCCCAATGTTCTACTTCGAGCCGATGTATGCCTTTGGCATTTGACCAGCAAATGCTCGAGGTCTTCCTCGTCCTCCCCGCAGTGAGGGCACGGGGCGAGGGCTGGGCGATAGGGTTGATGGGTTTGATGGAATGTCTGTATTTAGCCAGTATTCAACTGGGAAAGGAGTACCCTGTCTTTTTTGGAGATGCCTGGCTCCAGATCTAGAGGAACCGCTGCGAGGGTCCCATAGCAGACGTTTCCGGCGTTACAGCGCAATTTATGCAATGTGTCCTGTTTGACTGTAGGCTATCGCTCAGTTTATTAATATAGTTGATATTGCCTGCACGTTTCAGGTATGTTAAGGTCGGGGACAAAGTGGCGCAGTTTGATAATCTCTGTGAAGTTGAGAGTGATAAAGCTTCCGTGACCATAACCAGCAAGTATGACGGAGTGGTGAAGAAGCTCCATTACAGTGTTGATGATATTGCAAAAGTTGGAAGGCCGTTAGTAGATATGGACATAGAAGAGGAAGATAGTGCGTTTCCTTGTCTTCGTTTACTTCTAGCTTCATTCTTAGAGAGAAAATTTTCCTAGAATGACATGATATTTTTAGTGTTTTTTCCGGGGGGTGGGGGTAATTTTTTGCAAAATGAGCCAAACATTGGTATTTCTGGCGTATTTTGCACGTAGAAACGCAAAACGTTCTCAAAAATGCCAGAATTTAAGCTTTGAATATTTGCCTATTTTGGCAAAAATTTGGGCCCAAAAATGCCGAGTGGAAGCAAAAACCCCGGAAGGGACAATTTCAGGGAGAAGGCCTTTTCGGAGGGATCCCCATTTAAAAAATACCCTGGAATAAGCCCAATAAACCCTGTAAAACTCAAGACGGAATGTCACACACTTGGGAAAGTCGGAGTTATAATCGATCCTGTGTCGATGAAAGTCGAAAAGTGTTCGCAAGAAATCCCGAGATGCCCCGAGAACTTGTGAATTTCTGGTCTCGTTTGGTTGACACGTGGATGGCCTGAAAGGAAAAAGGGAGATACCCAAAAGGTAGAGGAGGGCTCGTTCTTCCCTGCTCATTAAAACAAAAACCTGGAGTTGTAGTAAAGTTATCGTACGCTTCTTCAGTAAGTATATACGTAGATAAGTACTATGGTGTTGTGGTGTTATTGTCGTATGAATGAATATTGTAGGCGACGATGAAAGTGATTCTGATGCTCATCCACCATCACCTCCTCAGCCTTCCACTCTACCGTCGCAGGACTGCTCACCCCAGTCTCTCCCTTCGTCTGCTTTTTCAGTCCCACCCTCATCACCTCCACCTGTGCCAACCCCTTGCCCTCCCGAGGTTCAGAGTCAACCTGCTCATTCACAGAAGAAAGCCCTGGCTACCCCAGCTGTCAGGAGGATTGCAATGGAAAATGAAGTAAATAAGAGGCTATGATTGTGACTTGGTAGGCTGGCTTTATGAGTCAGCTTTCTGTGGGGCGTAAGATTTTACTAAAGTCAAAGTCTGACCAAAAAATGTAGAAAGCGAAATTGTTTTCTTTATATCTCAAAAACGCTTCAAGATAGCTACCACAAAGTATATATTTTCTGAACCGGACTGATGAGATCTTTCTTTTCGTGAAAATTTTTTTGAAATTTCCCGTGCGATTTCAAAGGGCGCCGCTTTTATATGTACAGAAGGATTGGTACATGGTACTGCCGCGATTTTTTCACGAAAATTTTCCCCTTGTATGAAAGTGCTACACACCAAATTTTAACTTTTTTGGCTGAAAATTGCGTGAGTTATTTAATTTTTTAGATTTTCAAAATCCTTTGATCTTTGCCGCTTTTTCGACTTTGACTAGTTATTACTCGCTACTCGCTCAACGGAAAAAATTTTCTATTAGATTTTCAGGACCGCCTAGGCGTCCGCTTTCACCCGATATATGTGAGATTTCAAAATTTGAAAGTCGATTTTTTCGAAAAATACCACTTTTTGACCCAAAATTTCGACATAGCGAGTCTAGCAAAAGTGAGTAAAAATTACATAATCATAAAGTCCAATCTAAGCTGAATCCAACGATATAAAGTTTTTGTGGCTACGACTTACATTGCGTCCGCAATGAATTTTTAAACAATTTCCCTTTTTCAGCTGGTTTTTGGCTCCCTTTGATGTTGCCGCCTTGATTTGCCTGAACCAGTGTAAACTAGCAAAAACCAGCTGAAAAAGGGAAATTGTTTAAAAATTCATTGCGGACGCAATGTAAGTCGTAGCCACAAAAACTTTATATCGTTGGATTCAGCTTAGATTGGACTTTATGATTATGTAATTTTTACTCACTTTTGCTAGACTCGCTATGTCGAAATTTTGGGTCAAAAAGTGGTATTTTTCGAAAAAATCGACTTTCAAATTTTGAAATCTCACATATATATCGGGTGAAAGCGGACGCCTAGGCGGTTCTGAAAATCTAATCGAAAATTTTTTCCGTTGAGCGAGTCGCGAGTAATAACCAGTCAAAGGCGAAAAAGCGGCAAAGATCAAAGGATTTTGAAAATCTAAAAAATTGAATAACTCACGCAATTTTCAGCCAAAAAACTTGAAATTTGGTGTGTAGCACTTTCATACAAGGGGGAAATTTTCGTGAAAAAATCGCGGCAGTACCATGTACCAATCCTTCTGTACATATAAAAGTGGCGCCCTTTGAAATCGCACGGGAAATTTCAAAAAAAAATTTCACGAAAAGAAAGATCTCATCAGTCCGGTTCAGAAAATATATACTTTGTGGTAGCTATCTTGAAGCGTTTTTGAGATATAAAGAAAACAATTTCGCTTTCTACATTTTTTGGTCAGACTTTAGAAATATTTAGAAACGGTGGATGGAGTTACCGAACAACTCAGTTGAGATCTGGGCTATTGCATTAGCAAACTGCTATACTCATAGCGGAATCGGCTCGACCCGGGCATTGCAAGAACCTTCCTCCACGATAGTCTCCATCTTTTCAATTGTCCGGACCATCTAACTGACCTCAATGTAAAAGTCCTTTGGAACAGTCCGCCACCGAGGCCGCCCATTCACTGGGTCTAGAGTCGTTGACTGACCGCGGTTTCAGAATAGGGCAACAACAACAACAATAAAAATATTCAAACTTGAGTTTTACTTTAATACTGTCTGTGATAGGGTTGATACTTGTCAATTTAGTAGTTTCGTTTCAGATTAGCGTGCATGACGTGATTGGAACGGGTCCGAGTGGCAGAGTTCTCAAGGAGGACATCTTGAAGCACGTTCGGCAATTACAAAGTGCGTATGCAATTCATGTTGGTGGATGCTGAATCGCTAGCGTTGTCTTATGATTTGTCTTCTTAAGAAAACGTAGCTAATGCTTTTCCTTCTGCTCCTGTCGGATTTCCTCTTCTTAAGTTTTTTGTTTTTTAGCGCCTACAGCTGCAGCTGAAGCTCCGTTTACGATGCCTCGTCCCAGTTTTGTTCCGGGACAGGATAGGAAAGTCCCGGTTAGAGGTTATATGCGATCTATGCTCAAGTCCATGACTCAGGCTTCCAACATTCCTCACTTCTGTTTCTGTGACGAGGTATTCCTTTGCACTCATTATAGAAATCTAAGAGGTTTCTTGGGGAGAAGTGCAGCGTAATGGTCCAAAGTAATAAAATTTTAAAAAATATAATAAAATCTCGATAAAGCAGGAAATTTAATAAAAATTGGGGGCTTCTTCTGATTTTTAACGTCTATAACTTGGCCCATTTGGGCAATGGTACGTCTCGGTGACAATTACTCCCTCCAAGCTAAATAAAAACCAATTTATTTTGTATTAGTTTATTATTATTAACTATAATGCTTAAACTATTATTGTGTAATCAATACAAATTGGTGCTTCGGCATGAGGAATTTGGTGCAATTGATCGATTATTTCTTATCAAAAATTTCTAAGTTTTCATCGTTATAAAAGCAATTAGTTTCCAGGTTATCGCCGACCGCCTCGTTGACTTGAAGCAGCAGTTGAAACATATCGCTAAGGAACGGGGAATCAAGATGTCGTATATGCCTTTATTTATTAAAGTTAGTCGATAGCAGTAATAGTTACGTTACACTGTAAACCTTGTTTTCAGTCTTGTTTTTACTGGATAAATGAACACGATCATAATGTCAATGCAGGGCACTTTTTTCCACTGCGTCCGTCCGGTATGCAGATGTAAACGATATAACTTTAGCCTGGCGCGAAGTTGGGACACCTGAGAAATTAGGCAGGCTACTCTTGAAATGACCAAAAACGTTTCAAGCAACGGTTTTCTAGGTCGTTGTTGGAAAACTGAACATAATATTGTTTTGAGGTTTCTGTGGTCAACCGCCTAAACTCCTAAAGAGGACCTGATTTTATGAGACATCATAACACTTCTTTCTGGGATGCTGGATTATTTCCTTGTGGAGATTGGCAACGGACTTTGTCTAACTTGCAATATTCCTAAATGTAAATCTGTATGATATTTTTCTGATGATTCAGTTTCCGTTTATTTAATGAATTTAGGCTGCATCTCTAGCCCTCCATCAATTTCCTAGTCTTAATGCTTCCTTGGATGAATCCTTAGAAAATCTTACATTTAAGGTAAGTGCATGATTGATAGTATGACTTTGTTTCCTGCCGCTGAGCCTTTTTGGCATAGCTCTCTCGATTAGTTGTTATATTTTTGGAGGCGAATTAAAAATGGAATTCAACTTTGGAAGCTCCTATGGGATGGGAACGTCTACTTTCATCAGTCAGAATCGTATTAGTCAGAATTTCATTATACCGAATTTCGTTAGTTAGAATTTCATTAGTCAGAAACTAAATTTTATCATATAAGTTATGTTGAATTTTCATTTGTCAGAATTTCATAAGTCAGAATTTCATTAGTCAGAATTTCATTAGTCAGAATTCATTAGTCAGAATTTCGTAAGTCCGAATTTTATTTTTCTAGTTTCTTCGAACTTTTGCACGTTGCTGCACAGTCTTAGGGCATTTCCCGTAAAGTAGAGGAGAGTAGAGAAGAGCAGAGCTAAAATCAACTCTTTTGTAGCTCTTAACTTTTCCTCAAAAAACATTGATGATTTGCGCCATAGCAAGAGTATATAATCCAACAGTTATTACGTACTCTTGGCCATTCTGATTCCTTTAGAATTCCAACGAAACAAGTTTTGCTCGTTGCTGGCGGTAGAGCCAAGACACATATATTTGTGTCGACTAGAAATCATTTTATAAAATTTAGGGATGCACCGGGGCCTGGCCCCGGCCCCGGCTCCGGCCCCGGCCCCGGTAGTCAGGCCCCGGCCCCGGCCCCGGCCCCGGTGGTCAGGCCCCGGTACCGACCGGGGCCAAAAATTAGCAAAATTTTGTAATTTTTTGACATTTTTTGACCAAAATTTTGAATTTTCGAAAGTCAAAATGTGTGACAAATCGTTTGTTTTCTAGCCGCTATGAATGAAAACAACGATAGTAACGTTTGTATAGCAAAAATTATTGCAAAATTAAAATTTTCAAGAAAATTTTTGAAAATTCTCTATTTGGACCCCCATTTTCCAGGCCCCGGCCCCGGCCCCGGTACCGGGGCCAAGGTGGCCCCGGCCCCGGCCCCGGTAGTGGCGGCCCCGGTGCATCTCTAATAAAATTATCATCAAGATCAGCCATCTTGTTACACTTTGCGCTAGGAAGAACAGTGCTTTTTTGCAAAATTTTGACAAACGAAATTCTGACTAATAAAATTCTGACTAATGAAATTCTGACTTATGAAATTCTGACAAGTCAAAGTTCAACTTATATTATTTCAAAAACCTAAATTCTGACTAATGAAATTCTAACTAATGAAAGTTTGAAAAATTAGTATCTGACTAATGAAATTCTGACTACTGAAGATAAACCGATGGGAAGCCTATGGTTTAGTAGTTCTAAAGTAGTTATGGCATTGCACTGCTGTTGTTTATAAGCAAAACTGCTCATTCTAGTGGGGGCGGGGTAGTGACCCACCACAAACGACCTTCCTCTCCTAAAATATTCTTCTCCCCTCCAAAATCATTGCTTCCCCAAAACCAGAGAATGCCCCTTTTGCTACCAAACTCGCCCGGAAAATCTTGCTCAGAAAGGCATATTTTTCATTTTCGCCGGAGACTTCTATTAAATTTTTGGACCACTAAATACGCCTATTTTTGTGATAGAAATCCACTTTCTCATTGTATGCTAGAAAATAGCGGTATTTATAGTATAATTTTAGAAAACTCCCCCCTTACCTCTCAGACTGTTGGGGTCCTCCGCCAGTAAAATCCCGTTCGTAAATTGTGGTGATTTTAGTTGTGATATAGCATAGCGTGTTTATATTCTGCAAACTTATGCGTACACAAGGGTTTTGTGTATTGTTTAGGCTGCTCACAACATCTGCGTTGCCATGGACACTCCCGGTGGTCTGGTTGTTCCAAACATTAAGCACTGTGAACAGCGTAGTGTCTGGGAGATTGCACAGGAGTTGGGCCGCCTGCAAGACTTGGGTCGGAATGGTCGCTTGTCCCAGACGGATTTAGCCGGTGGAACATTCAGTCTGTCTAATATCGGAACGGTTCGTGATGCAAAATCTACACGTGCTCTAGTTCTTCTCTCACTATTTTGTTTTCAATAGAACTGCTGCACTAATCACTATTAGTAATAACTTTTATGCAACAGCCCTGGTCTTTTCCTTTGCTTTCTTCTGCTTTGAAAGCAGCAGTGCCCTGCCAAAAAATTATTTGATGTCAGCGGGAATGAGAATGTTTTTCCTTTCCTTGCTTCTCCTTATCTTTCCTTGTGAGTGTTGCGAGAGAATGTTGAACGGTATTTTGTTTTAGATTGGTGGAACTTATGCATCCCCAGTGATTTTTGTTCCACAAGTTGTCATTGGAGCTCTTGGCAGTATTAAGGTACTGTTTTTTGGTCAATTTAGCCTTCCTTCTTGTTCATTGTTTGTTCCAATGCAAATTGCAAGTGACACCCGACTGAAGTCTTTTAGTACAACACTAACGTTCAATATTCTTATTCTAGAGATTTTAGGGCTATTTTTGGGCAGTTTGGATTCAGTACGTATATCATATTGTGCATCGCTTTTAATAATGTTTGTTTAATCGGAAATTAGTTTAATTCATTTCAGGTGCTCCCTCGATATGGTTCTGACGGGCAGCTGTATCCTTCCCATATAGTAAATGTCAGCTGGGCTGCCGATCACAGGGTTGTGGACGGCGCCACTATGGCTAGGTTTTCGAATTTATGGAAAAAGTACTTGGAAAATCCAGCGTTGATGATTGCAGAAATGAAATAAGTTTTCCATGACAACTGGCTCTTGCCATCTTTTATAGCTTGTTAGTGGCTATTGTTTTGTTTCAAATATAGTCCAATATCAACTTCGTGTTTGCAATAGGAATGTTTTCTCTGGAATGTGTAAAATGATATTTTATCGTGTTGTTGTTAAGTCAAGCTGTACTTCTGTGGTAGTCGTTACATTCGCTAATAACATTACCGATAGTGTCATCTGTTTGCCAAAGTATTTATTTATAATATTAAAGACAGAGATTGAGTTTATAGTATGCACTAAGTAGGTTGACTGGTTAAGGACAGACTTAAAGGAGATAAAATAGTGAGAGTTAAGGTTAACTCGCCGTATGCGCGAACAGGGGCTAAAGGAGTTAATTTTAACCCGTTTGACTCTGTGCACTTCTTTTTACAATCTGTTCAATAATGCTTTTTAAAAACTGCTAATGGCGATGTGCATTTCAAAGCTAGATGGCCTAAAAAGATAACCTAAAGGATTTGTATAAAAAGGTTGAACCAAGAGCGCATAATTGCACAACAGGTGTTGACGCTTAGCTCAACTGAGTTGTAAATTTTATTTTTGCGGCATAATATCGTGCACACGTTGCATTATAAACGTTATAAAGATAGCTAAATAAATCACTTAGATTTTCAGTTTACCTACACAAGGTGTTGACACACGAAGAGCTGCAACTTCTCGATGAATCCGTACTCCTTTTTTGTAGTTAGCGTTTTTTCAATAAATTTTTAATGATCGAAAATATTAACTGCAAAATCTTGATGTTTGAACTATCCAGTGGCCAACGTGTCAGTCAATGTGTTGTAATCCTCTAGCAAAAATTAAAACCGTTTTTTTCAGGGTTTTGCGTGTTGTTTCTGTTCGGGTAAAATAAACGCCCAAAATTGAAAGTTTTGGACGAAAATAAGACAGACGAACCTCCATTATAGGACAAAATTTACATTTTTTCAAATATTGAATTTGTTCATTCAACAATTTCACAAAGTTAGCCCTCGGCAAGACTTTTCTTTGAAGCCTGCACTGGTCGCTTTTCTTTGAAGCCTGCACTGGTCGCTTTTCTTTGGCTTCTTACCTACATTCGAAAATCCATGTTTTTGTGTTTATACCACATGACCACGTCGTATAGATGAATTGAGACCGCCCCACTCTGAATGTACAAGCACATTTCAAGTTTAAAGCAAGTTTAAAGTGATATAAAAATTATATATCTCCAAACTCCAAAAATTGAATAAATTATAATCATTTCAAAATCTGCTGCAAACACCTGATCTTGGGTTGGGAGGCAGATAATAAAGCAACCTTTCGGTTGCATAGTTACACAAAGTTTTGAAGGAGAAAGATAATAAATTTTCGAATTTTGTCCATTGAAATATCCATAAACCATAGGTGATTTCTATGCTTAAGGAATCCTATATATTTCTGTTTATTTCAGCAATCACATAAATATTAGTTTTTACACGTCTTGTCTTACAGTCTCTATTTTTAAAGTTGGTTTTGTATTTCGAAAATTTAATATCTTTTGTAGTTGAAAATTTAGTCTATTGTACTTAGAATAACGAGGGGAAAATGGGGATGCAGACTCACGACATGAAACAGATTGACCCCAGCGAGAGGAAAAAAACGGTAGAGCTATTCGTTCAGAAGACAATGTGAGTAAAATCCCCAGTGACGTTTACCAAAATTGAACATTTTTAGTAAATTTTCGCGATTTTATCTGCAAATATATGTATAAATATACACATGTATAGATAGATAGATAGACAGTATAAACAGACATTTAATAATTTCGCTGTTTCTATTCTTCATAATATAGGAATGTTCGAAACTTTGTAATACTAGACTTGCGATGGTCGGTCCAGCATCAGTTCCCATAGGTATAACCCGTAACCTAATCTGAGAGGATGAGTCACGCTTATATATACTGGATAAAGTCGCACTGTCATATATATACCCTTGATAATACCCTTGATCAAGCGCAAGCCAATTGAAGCAAATTATCAATAATCATCGTTCACATAGTGACGAGACAATTAATTGCAGTGTTTAAATAATAGATTGTTGTAGTAGGTACTGAATTAACACTGTTACGTGTTGATTAAAAGTTAAATTTATGTACAATAACTACTGCCCACTCATGCTACCAGCGATATTTGGAATGATATTTCCGGCAACCCTGGTGATTGCTTCCATCGGACTTCCAACAATGTACACCTTTTCTCCGCCACCCGTATTGAACGATTTACACGCATCTGAAACGAAACTACTAAATTGACAAGTATCAACCCTATCACAGACAGTATTAAAGTAAAACTCAAGTTTGAATATTTTTATTGTTGTTGTTGTTGCCCTATTCTGAAACCGCGGTCAGTCAACGACTCTAGACCCAGTGAATGGGCGGCCTCGGTGGCGGACTGTTCCAAAGGACTTTTACATTGAGGTCAGTTAGATGGTCCGGACAATTGAAAAGATGGAGACTATCGTGGAGGAAGGTTCTTGCAATGCCCGGGTCGAGCCGATTCCGCTATGAGTATAGCAGTTTGCTAATGCAATAGCCCAGATCTCAACTGGAGTTGTTCGGTAACTCCATCCACCGTTTCTAAATATTTCAAAGTCTGACCAAAAAATGTAGAAAGCGAAATTGTTTTTCTTTTATATCTCAAAACGCTTCAAGATAGCTACCACAAAGTATATATTTTCTGAACCGGACTGATGAGATCTTTCTTTTTCGTGAAATTTTTTTTTGAAATTTCCCGTGCGATTTCAAATATCGTTGGTAGCATGAGTGGGCAGTAGTTATTGTACATAAATTTAACTTTTAATCAACACGTAACAGTGTTAATTCAGTACCTACTACAACAATCTATTATTTAAACACTGCAATTAATTGTCTCGTCACTATGTGAACGATGATTATTGATAATTTGCTTCAAATCCGGTTTGCTAATTTTTTGGCCCCGGTCGGTACCGGGGCCCGACCACCGGGGCCGGGGCCTGACTACCGGGGCCGGGGCCGGAGTTAGCCTGGCCCGGTACGGGCCGGGGCCGGGGCCAGGCCCCGGTGCATCCCTAATATGTATATATATTATCTTAGTGATGTTAAGCTTCGACGACGTTTGAACAGTCAATCAGTATATCTATTATATATATACGAAGCCACAGGCTACGAGTCTTTATGCTACATACTTCAATTGCATTTTTTGATGCAAGTTTCTCATACCAACTTCGCTGAATATTTTTCTTAAAACTTTCGGATTATCTTGACTAGAATGGAATGAGAGTTTATATATACGTATGTACCAGGACAGTGATAGCAATACGTAACTGAACGAAGTACA
>JASAND010005481.1:0-35000 GCA_030248195.1 Trissonchulus latispiculum
ACGACCGTGTCATGTGGTAGATGTTGGAGGAGTGTGACGGTCTTGACCCGAAATTTTATCGAGCTTTAGAAGATCGACTTCAAGATATTCAACGTCTTTTTGAATTCTTGCAAAATTTAGACTACCCGGACGAATACAACGGTTTAGTTTTACGTCAGAGGTGCTGTGAGCAAGCGCCAGTAATGGATTGGGGGAACCCGCGCGAGCTAAGGGAATATCGTGACCCTCCCCTCCAGGATGGGGTTCCACCTGGGACCAGAGGGGGGCCCCTTACCGTTCCTGGGGGATTCCTTATGTTCCCTCCACGATTCCTCTGCAAACTTGGGGGGAAATTCTTCGCGCAGTCAAAATATTCCGTCTTGTCAAGCGCAAGTCCCGGTCAGTATGAGAGGTCCACCGCCCCAGTGGACACAGGCGGGGGGTTGCTCCCAGCCCCAAACTTCGGCCTCGAGAACAGATCAAATTCCGTCATATTCTCAGATGCTGAATAAAGCTTTTGGCCCTCCGGTTACCTCCCCTAATCAGATCAGGTGCAGAATGGGGGGCGAACCCCCCAAAATTCCCAACCCCCCTTCCCCCGATGCCCACCCCAGAAATTCAGGGAGAAAATTCAGCTTCGGCTGCAAGTTTAGAGCAGGTTTGTGTTGTCAATGCGTATCCTTCGGAGGCATTGGGGGGCTCGGCAGCTCCCCCGGGTCAATCTGTGCTACCGTCTGAGGAGGAAATTTTCGCGGCGGCCGCTGCTGTCGTGCGGGATCCGGAAATTCGAGATCTCACGGAGGGGCACCCTAGACGTTTGGAAAAAATTGCAGACTATTATAAGGGGTTAGTGGACCGAATGACCGACAAGCTTGTTGCAGATCGGCGAGCTTTTTTAGGACTTCCACCTGAGTCAGGAGGGCTCGCAGGGGGTTCGACCCCTGCTGCCTCCCAACCTGGTCCTTCATCCCCGGTGGCCGGCCGTGTCCAGTTGGAGTCGAATGGAAGTGGAGCCCCAGTCTCTCCACAGTTTCAGTATTCTTATGGTACTGGACAAACCACGATGATTTCTGCTCATAATCAGCCTTAGCAAAATTCGCGGCCTGGTCATGCTACGTCGCAGCCTTCAGCCCCTCCCCCGGCCCAAGGACCGCCTCCAGCCCAGTCAAACGTTCCTCCTCCTCAGCAGAATGGCCCTGGTCAGTATAATCCTGGATCTGCTTCGCACGCAGTGCCTGAACCGCAGCCTCAGCAACAGCAGGCTCCGCCACATAAGGAAATAGGCCCCCAGGCTGATGGCTATGGTTATTATGATCCAAATTACTACTATTATGCTCAGTACGGCTATTATGATCCGAATTTGTATTTTGATCTCAACCAGCAGCAATATTTTGATTCTCAGCAGTCCCAGCCTCAGCTAGCTCCTATGTATCCGGACCCCGTGCCGGGCACGCCTCAGAATTATGGCTATTATTTTAATCCTCCGGAGCCTTCTACTCAGCAGACTCCTCCTCCGCCTGAACAACAGGCGGACCAACAGTCTTCAAATTCGGCACAGCCGGACCAGACAGTTTGCCAGGTGGCCACAGACCACTCAGGGGGGCCCGCCCTCGTACGAGGCCTCATCCCACTCCAACAACTATGCAGGCCATAGATGCCTCAGTCGGACGCCATAATGATCAACTATATCGTACGTATATGGCAATTTTACATGATATTCCTCGTTTTGAGCCGACTTTTGATTATTTGAAGACTGGCTACCTCAGTTCGTTTCAGCAGCCACAGTGCAGGGAATTCCTCGGGATCAGTGGGCCCGCCTCATGTTCAACAAACTGTCTGGGAAGGCTCTCACTTTTGCCTCGAAAGTTGGCCCTAAAGTTGTTGAGTCATTGGACGAATTTATACGTATGATGTCCGCTCAGTTTCCTAAGCCTCAGCAGTCAGTTTCGGAAAAATTTCATCGTTTTACTCAGAGAGTCCAACAGCCTGGGGAAACCGTCCGCCAGTACGTGTCGGAGCTACAATCTCAAGCCTTGGAAATCTGGCCATCGCAGGCAGACCGGGACAGACACTGTGTGCAACAGTTTTTCGACGGTGTCCGCTCGGAATATACGACGGCTTTGGCATCAAATTTTGGAAAAGGCGAGCCCAAATTGGACAAAATTCTACGTATCCTGAACAAATTGGAATCACGGATCTCAAAACCTGGATTGGCCGATCAACAAGTTTTTGCGGCTCCAGTCTTTCATCTAGGTGCCCAAAATTCCTCCAGGGACGGGGCTGCCCCCCTCGATTCGACTCCTGCGACTAGGCTGGAGCTGCGGGAGATGAAGGACTGGTTTGAGACAAAATTTCTTGATAAGCTCAAGGAAATCTAGGAGGAGAAGAAAAAACGCTTCCCTCCCTGCCGCCACTGCAACAAGCGGGGGCATCACCCAGATCGTTGTTGGGACAAGGATCCTTCAAAAGCTCCTCCGGGTTACAGAGGTAGGAATAATCAAAATGTTCAGGCACAAATTGATATGGTGGGGGCCTACCCTCAGATTCCTCCTCAGCCGGTATCCACAGCCTGACCCGGCGCCTCAGTCCCCGGGTTACGCGGTGGCCCCACAGCAGTATCTGCCCCCGTGGCAGCATGCTTCGCAGGGTCAGCCTCGGCCGCTGCTGCAGTCTCAGTGGCAGTCACAGGGCGTGGCAGCTCCTGGTTCTGTGGCGCGTCCGCGGGTGGCTTTGCCGGTGGGTCAGCCGCGGTACCAGGGGGCGGGGGCGAGAGCCTCCGGCCCTCCCTGTTTAAATGCAAATTTCGTACCATATTCTCACGGTCCGGTAGGGGGTGGGGCCCAGCCTAAAAGAGGGGGTAGAAACCCTCCAACGGCTCCACCTCCGACGGCTCAGCAGGTAAATCAGATGGTCGATCAGCTTTCTGTCAATATGTTACAGATTGAGCCCGATTATGAACGTTTGGGCCTCACAGATCAGCCGAAGGAAACCTCGGAACAAGTTTTGGGGGCAAATTTGTCTTTCGACGCTGACACAGTAGAACATCAAGTGGCTCAAAAATTTCAGTTGCTTCATCGGAATTTTTCTATATTAGCAGCTATTCACGGCCAAACGCACGAATTTATGAATAAATATTTCGATGCTATTCGGATGCATATCGGGGAGATGACGGATCTTTTTCTCCGTCTGTAGCCAAACAAGTTTGATTCGAATAACATTTGGATGAATGAAGCTGAGCCGTCGGACTCGTGGTGTGCGGGGGTTCTCCCATTTTGGCGGGCCCAGGGTCTCCCTATACGGCCCCATCCGAACCTCTTCCTCACGAGTCTGCACCAACTGAGGACGCGAATTGCGCCCAAGAGGAGCAAGAACAGGAGGTCGTCCCTCCAGAAGTGGAGGTCACACCGGCTTCACAGGTAGGCTCTGACTGTGTCGTACAAGTTTCAGATCTTATGGGCCATTCAGCTTGATCGTGGGTCAGTTTTAGCAGCGGGTGAAAACACTCCAGCAATTTTAATTGATGTCAATGGTCAAACATTGGTTGCAATTGTAGACACGGGAGCGTCCATTTAGATTATTAGCACGGGGGGCCTTGAAAATCTCCTCAGGGCGGGCCCAGAAATCGTTGTCCACTACCCGGATCCTATTAAAGCACGAACACCAGGAAATGATTTTTTGAAGTTGACTGGAAAAGCATTTTTGCCTTTCATAGTTGGTCAAATTCAGTTCGGATGGCATTTTCACGTTGCCCCCGACTATTATCGGGACATTTTGCTAGGTACTGATTTCATGAAAGCTTTTTCTTGGGACATCATTCTCTCTCAGAATAAAGTCTATATGGGGACGTTGGACAACGATTTGCTCACCCTGACCAGTTGAGAGCTGAATGGAATACCCGGAATGCTACAGTTTTGGCAGTGGTTCTGGCAGTTGACGTGGTGGTTCCTCCTTCCTCCGAGGTCTGGGCTCAAGCCCGGGTCTCCCCAAGACTGACCGAGACTCCCCACCTATTCGAACCTTTTGATGATTTTGTACATATAAATCGTGTTTTACCTTACGGGGGGATTGTTGTGCCTCGGGAAACAGTTTTTGATTTTTTGGTAGCAAATTCTACAAATTGCCCGGTCGAATTATCGAAGGCTACTATGTTGGGGTCCATTAGCCCGGCTAAAGACTATTTCGCCACAGACTCTAAGATGTGCCGTTGGCAGTCACGAGGGCCCAAGCCAATATTGATACGTATTCAGATGATATGTTGTTCATTGTTGATGAAGACCTTGGGATGCCTCCTCCTCAAATTTCCTCTCCATTCAGCGGGTCTCTGTCTGATTCTCCTTTTGATGATCCGCTAGTTGTCAATTGTGATGCAGATTCTACTAAAGGGGACCTCCTGCTAAAAGAGGGGGTGGACCCCCTACATCCGAATGAATTTTTTGATGAATCTGAAAAAATCCTGGAAGCGACTGCGTGTGCAAAGGGGGTTACGGCCCCTCCTGAGACTCAGTCTCCTCTAAAAAGAGTGGGTGGTCACCCCCAAAATTTTGGACGGGGAGGTAAAAACCTTGCAGTCATGTTTGTTTTCGGGTGACGATTTGGTTGATTTTTCACAGGAAACGAAAGATTCTTGGCCAACGGTACCAGTGGCGTTTTCAGATATTGTAGAGTCTTGGGCGTCAGAGTCTCCGTCTCACCCTGAGCTTCCTGCTGGTCAGGGGCAACAGGGTGAGGGCGCGGACCCCACCCAGGTGCCTTCCTCCCCTGTTCCTACTGATCTGCCTAAAAAGTTTCGAAAATTTTTGCGTCGTAAGATCCATCCGGGAGAACCTGGGTTTGAGCCCCGTACGTATAGAGTGTCCACTGAAAAATACCATCCTACGGACCTTTCTTTTGATGAGGCTTTTTCACGTATCCCTCAGAATGGGGATATTGTACGTACTCCTGAAGAAGAGGTTGATGTTGACCCTCTAACCGCAGCTGAATCGGTAGCAACTGCTCTTTTTGCAGTTGCAGCAAAACGTGCTCTTTTGAACGGGAAAATTAGTTTGAAAGATTGCTGTTTGTCCCGTCGAAATCAGCGGCGGTTAAAACTTATGATTTTAAATTTCCCTGATATTTGGGACGCTACAGGTGGGTTTGGCAAAACAGACATCGATTATCATTATATCGAAATCGAGCCAGGAAAACGGTCTATTCGTGCCCGGGCGTACAAAGTTAACCCGGTACAGAAGAAAATTATAGACGAGAAATTATCCGCTTGGTTGGAGCAGGGCCTCACACAACCCTCTCCGTCTCCGTGGGCTTCCCTGATCATTTTAGTAGCAAAGAAAGATGCGGATTGGCGCCTTTGTGTTAATTACCGTAAGTTGAATTCCGTCACTAAGAAAGATTGTTTCCCTCTCCCTCGAATTGATGGTCATCTCGAACTCATTTTGGGCCATTGTATTTTTTGAAATTGGATTTAGCTTCCGGATTCCATCAAATTCCTGTTTATCCGGCTGATCGGGAAAAAACGGCTTCTATTACTCATTCTGGTTTGTATGAATTCACAGTTATGCCGTTTGGATTGTGTAACGCCCCCAGTCCTTTCCAACGGATAATCGATCGTATAATGGAAGGGTTTATTGTGTATATCGATGATATTCTAGTTACTAGTCCGACTCAGAATCACCACCTGCAGCGTCGACTTGATATTTTTCAACGTTGTGCAAAAGAGCATGTTCTGCTGAAATTGTCAAAATGCGAATTTGCGCGGAAACAAATGGCCTTTTTGGGTCATATTCTTTCACAATTTGGCATTGCTACCGATCCTGATAAAATTCGGGTGGTCCGTCAATTTCCTGTTCCTCAGTCTGTTAAGGACATTCAAAGTTTTTTGGGTCTAGCGGGTTATTATCGTCGTTTTGTTCCTCATTTTGCGAAAATTGCTAATCCTTTGACTCGACTTTTAAAAAAAGGTGCTGAATTTGTTTGGGATTCTGCTTGTCAAATTGCTTTTGAGACTTTGAAGGAAAAATTAATTACAGCACCCGTTTTGATCTACCCTAATTTTACGAAACCTTTTACTCTTGTTACTGACGCTAGTTATCATGGTATAGCGGCTATTTTGCAACAGGCAGACGACAAACAAAAATTCCATCCAGTAGCGTACGCGGCCAGAGCCCTCCATGCATCTGAAAAGAACTATACGGTTACCGAATTGGAGGCTCTCGCTATCTTTTTTGGAATTTCATATTTCCAACATTACTTGATTCTACATAAATTTGACGTGATCACGGACCATCAGGCCCAAGAATATATCCTGGGCGATGCCGCAAAACCTAAGACGGCTGAAGGGAGGGTGGCCCGTTGGCGTGCTTTTATAGAACAGTTTCGTTTTCGTGTTATTCAAAAACCATTTGCAAAATGACAAATTACCGAAAGATTTACAGCTGGCCGCGTACGTACGTAGTTCCGCCTCTAAATTTGTCTATGAGAACGACATGCTATATCGATTTCAAACTGATCAGAAGGGAGTTCCCCTACCTGATGCTATCCGTCTCATTGTGGTCCCTAACGATTGTCGTCAATATGTCCTTAAGGAATGTCATAATGATTTTTTGGGGGGTTGTCATGTCGGGAGACCAAAAATGATGGGAATCATAGCCGCTAGATATTATTGGAACACTCTTTCTCGCGATGTTACACGGTTTCTCGAATGCTGTCAAGTATGTGCGGCTTGCAACCCTGGTCCTCGCAAGCCTCAAGCTTACATGAAATTTTTTACTCCGGTGGAGGCACCATTTGAAAGGATCAGCATGGATGTTATGCATGCTCCTCCTACTTCCGCGGGTAATTCCAAAGTTCTAGTAATGGTAGATTTTCCTACGCGTTGGGGGTGGGCCTTCGCTATGGCTAATGAACAGACTACTACTATTGCAAAACTTTTGGCGGAACAAATTATTGCGGTTCATGGGGCCCCTCGTGAAATTTTGACTACTCGGGGCACCCCTTTTTGTTCTACGCCTATGGATGAGCTTTGCAAACTTATGGGAACGCGAAAAGTACGCACTACAGCATATCACCCACAATCAAACGGTGCTTGCGAAAGACTTAATGGCACTCTTAAAGGCATGGTACGCAAATGTATGTTGGCGTTTAAACGGGAGTGGGATACCCTTCTCCCTTGGGTGCTGTTCGTGTATCGGGCAGCCCCACATGCCTCTACCGGAGAGTCTCCGTACTATCTTCTGCATGGGCTTGATCCCCGTTTGTTTTCTGAAAACTTTTTGAAAATGCCTGATCCAACAATTACACCTTTCGACTCGTCGTACGTGCAAGACCTAAACATTTACGTTTTTCTCGTGACCTATTGAAAGAGCATATAGAAAATATTTTGAGAAAGCGTAAGAACGATTATGATGCGAATGTTAAGAAGGTTGATTACAAAGAAGATATGCTAGTATGGAAAGATATTGCAATGGCGAACATACCGAAGGGTGCAAGCCGCAAATACTTGCCAGTATTCGAGGGACCGTTCCGGGTGGTCAAAGTTCTCGCACCCCCAAATGTCGAAATCCAGTCTACCTCCAAAACAGATCCCCCTACTGAGAAAACTCATGTAAACCGTCTTAAGCCGTTTCTCACTTAGTTCCGTTTTGTATTGGTCGTATTTTGTATTTTGTATGTATGCCTCACCTATGTCTTTTGTTCACCTTATAGCTTTTTATTCTAGCTTGGTCTCATCTTTTTCTTTGTTTTAGCTTTGTTACTTTTTGCTATTTTAGGCGTTTATATAACTGTGTACCTTTGTTGGCACCAACCTGGCTCATATTGTTTTGGGTAAATAAAGATTTTGCTTTCTTAGATTTCCTTTGACGTTTTCTTATATACGTATATACGTATCCTTCTTTAAAATAAATTTTACAAATCTTGTCGTCTTCTTTATTCTTTTAAAACTACACCATTGAATTTTGTTGAATTATATAATACGTACTTCTTTAATTTTGACCCTTTGAATGTTGAAATTCTTTGAATACGTACTTTCAGGTACCCTTGAGGTTCTCGTTCTTTGACGTTTTCTTTGTGTTTTGGCCTCTATTTCTCTGGGTTAAATTTTTCTATAAATTTTCAATTTCGTCGTTCTGAGTTTTCGGTTTTTCTCTCACCCCTATGTAATGCACTATATTCATTTTTGTTGTAGAATTGGTTTGGTCATTTGTTTGGTCATCGCTATTTGGCATCAGTGGTCAGGAGGCCTTCGGTTCCTTGTCTACGATTTGGTTAAGTTATCAGGACCAGTTCTGGAAGGCTTATCAGGTGGTATTTTGATTTTTTTACTTTCGTTAGGGTCAGTTAGTCTACCCACAGCGTCTGTCGGGTAGAAAAATGGTTCGAGAGCGTCGACATCAGGATAAATCTGAAACTTCGGAGCGTGAGTCTAGTCCTGAACAGCCGTTGGCTGAAACTTTGCAAGAAAGGGGTGCGACGCGGGATTGGAAAAAACTCTCAGAAGTGGGGCCCCCTAGTTCTCAGATTCCGCTACGCCGTTCACAGCGGACTAAAAAGTCTCGAACTTCAGAATCCATACCAGCCATCTGAAAAAGACACCTCAGAGGATGTCATAGTGGATGTTGAAACGGTTTCGGATCTCTCTCCGGGTCCTGCCACCAAATCTCAGAAATCCGCTCGATCTCGAAAAGCAGCGGACTCTCGTCAGTCTCGTTCTTCTCGGAAACGTGAACATTCAGAAAAACGGAAATCCAATACAAAACCGTTACCACCTATTTCTTTGGAAGATTTTGAGTCTTGTTTTTGCAGAAACGCCTCCCCCAAAAATTGACTTTGGCTCCGCCGCCGACAGACGCTGGCGGGAGGACTGGCTGAATACAATTCATCAGGCTACATTTCTGCCTGAAAAATTACGCACGGCAACCTGTATTATTACTGATATCGCTGACCTCTTTGGCGAGGTCAAAAATCTGTTTTTCTGGGCGAAAGAGGCGGGGTTCCTCGTATTGGATGTTGAGGGCCATTCGCAGAAATGGTTGGATATCCCTACGGGCCAGTCTGCGACGACCCTTCAGTTTGCGGTCCCGACCGATATCACAGCTTTTCGTGAGCGAATAGATGCCCTGAATCAGACTATGGAATCGCAGTTTGAATCTGGCATGAGAATCACGGTAGTGATGGTTCACGCCATCTACCTACAAGTCCCATCTTGGAAATTGCTACGATATGCTTTGCAACCGTTATTGTATAACACGCTTTTCCAATTTTGGCGGTCGGCGCCTTGTGTGACGCGCGTCGGATTCTGGGTAACCTGGGCATTGATGCCAGAAATTCTTTGGTTGATATAAATCATTTGTATCGATTCACTTTTCGCAGAATGGCCTTTAAGGGACTCCCTCCCGAGAATGACCCTGAACATCCAATGCGGGGTCCCCATATTTGGTTTGACGAAAACAATCAGAGGTGTCTTCCCCCCCCAAAACTGCATGAGAACCTGTCCATGGGGTGGTTGCAGCAGCATGCTCCCAAATATCCGGGGCGCTTGTGTAAGGAAATTTCTGCGCATGGTTTTATGTCTTTTCTCAAACCCTCTGAAATTGCGTATGCGATCAAAGATGCAGTCGACTTGATTCTAGTTGTTCAGCGCTTGCTGCATGCGTGTCCGTCTTTTTCTACAGAACATTTTCACTTGCTGCAGCGTACCAAAACTGTGAGTCAAGTTTCGCAGCTTGATACTTTAGAGCGTTTCGAAGCTTCGGTTGTTGCTCACATTACGGATGAGCCTGTTTTTCGACCTTTGTCAAAATTTCAAATCTTAACGCTCCTTAACATTCTTTTTCCTTTTGATTCCGTTTCTTTTAGTTTAGCCTTGAGGTTCTCTTTGATAAGCACAGGCCTATGGGGTTTCTCCTCCGCTAAGCGGGGCTGCGACTCTCCCATTGGTTCTGGAGCTACTAAAGTCATAGGTGGGGCTGTAATTATGTATCGTCAGTATTTTGTCCTGTTTACTTTGCCATTTTCTAATCATGATTCTTCTGTGCTTTATATGGTTGCCTTAATTTTTGTTTTTGTCTGTTTTAGTTAATCCTGTAATCTTTTGTTTGCTATGCCGGTGCCGACCCCCATCCTTGGTGCCGGGTGTGCTCCCCAGGAATTGCGTTGATTGGCTCGGGAATGGAGTGTACCGACCTCTGCTTGGTGCGCAGGTCTGGCGCGGTGCTGTACCGCCATGTCCTTCGGTCGGTGGCTGTTGGGGCCGGATTCTACTGGTCCTACTTTGTAGCAGGCCTCTGGACGGTTGGGTTGGCCAGGTACGGTTTGGGTTGGTTGGTCTGTTGGCCGACAGTTTTGGGTTCGGCCTGTTCGGTCGTTCTTGTTGGACTTTTGGCGCACTGTGCTTTGTGCGATTGCTATCTGGTGGGGCGCCTTGTGCTTGTGGTCTGCCTGGCCACCCTTGTGACTTTGGGAGTGTTCTGCTTCCGGTGGTTTGATTGCCGTGCCGGCTTGTGGGGGTCTTCTGCCTCTGCAGTCGGCTGCCATCTTCGTCGGCGCCATGTGGTTATGGCTTTCCTGGCCTCTGTTGGACTTTTGTTGGCAGACCCTGTTGCTGTAAGGTTGTCATTTTGGATTGTGCTAGCCAGGGTCGGCCTTTGGTCTGTCAGGGCCTTTGGGGTCTTGACAGGTTTCTATCCCTGGAGCCTGTTCACTGGCTCCTGGACTTGGGCCTTGGTGTTTGTGGTCCACCTACCGCCGATGGCGTACCAGCTGATGTGTCCACGGATTGCATGGCCATTTGTTTTGTGCTCAGCTCTGGTCCCGGGTGCCTTTTGGCACGGTTTGGTTTGGGTTGGACTTGGTGACGCTGGTCAGGAAGCCTCGCGAGGCCTGCTACGGTCTGCCTTGGTAAGATCCGGCCGTATGGACTTTTGGTTGAAAGACTATATGAATGTAACAGCAACTGTTTGCGGTGCTGGGGAGAAAACCGCCAGTGTCCCTTCCTTTGCACACCCGTGACGCTCTCCCCCAACCCAGTTTTGTGTGATTTTGTTGTTTAATCATTGTCTTGGTGATTGGTATTTTCGGGTTCTATTATTTTGGTTGTGATTTGAAGGGAGGGAGCCGTAGGGATTAAATTTCAAAATTGGGGTTCAGCTGACTACATTTTCTTTATTCTTTTGTCAGGGTGCCCACTACATCGGTTTAGCTGTTGTATCTGTTGGTGTCGGTATAGTTTTTTCGCTATCACTTTTTGTGTTGTTTTTTCCTAAAGCGGTTGCACGGTTTATGGTTTCACTTTTCTTTCTACGAAATTTTCCTGCTTCTTTTTCTTGAAAATTGCTATTCTTTGATGACATCTTGTTGCATTTTTGTTTTGCTTTATTAATCTACTACCTTATATTGGCATTGTTACGTATGTATATCATCTTCACTTCTTCATTTACTGTTGTTCATTCCATCATGGCTGCTACTTCCATACGTACAATTTTTGATTTCTCTTATTTTTGTTTGATATCTACATGCATAATAATTTTTCTTGTCATCTATATACATATATCCAATCGTGGGTTTTGTTCTTTTTCTGATCTTGTTTCCTGTCGGTGCAACCCTACTCTTTTGGTACTTGGGTGATCTCGGGCGGGAACTTGAAAATTTTACGTAGGTTTCGTTGTAGGTAATTTTTCTAGTAGTTTTGTCAAAAATGTCTCGATTGAGTTACGAGTAGTTTTATCGTTGGGTTAGCATGTTAGGAAAGTTGTGTGCTCAACCGTGGTATGGTGTATGTTCACCACTGTCGCTTCTTTTTATTTTTACTTAATTCTCACAAATGTTTTATCTTTACTAGTACCTAAGGTATCTGTGGGTAACATTCTTTTTATCAAGCGTTCTAACTGAGTGAACCCGTCCGAGACCGCCCGGGGCCAGAAGAGGGGGTATTATGTGTTAGCACCGACAGGAAAGACATAAATTATATTCGAGTTGCTAAGCCTAAGTGAATTTAGTATTGTATTTCGACAAACGTTCAATGATTTTACATCACTCCTGTCTAAATTTATAGGTCTGCTAGCTAATAGTTAATATTCGCCATATTTTGGGTAGTCTTGTGTTAGTTGGGGTTGGTTTCTGGATGAGAGAAGTCGGGTTCGAGTTTTGGGGAAAGTATTCTCTTTGGATAGGCTCAATTATTTTGTCGGCAGCTGCCGGGACTTTTGGTAGTCGTTTTGGTTTTGTCAAAGTTTATTTGGTTATCTTGAAGTTTGTATTTTTCGTATTAACTTTGTCATCGAGCTTTGCTGAAATTATTGAATAAACCGTTGTAATCGTTTCGTCGAGTTCCAGTTGGTCAGGACCGAACAGTTCTCCAGCATCATACACCACCGGTATTCACTTGTACTCTAAGTCTTATCCTAGTAGTCAGAAGCAAGGCAACAGCATTTTACTATCTTTCATAGAGTCAAACTTCACAAAGTTAACAAATACGCTAAAAGTTGGGGCTGAAACGGACGACAGAAAGACACAACACAATACAATACACACAATACGGCACATACGAAATAGAGACGAGACATACAAAGCACTGACCTAACATAATTAACTAGCTTACAGCTAACTAACTGACTACACGAAATTTTGATTGCGTAATTGCTATTTTACTACTTGCGGATAGCTAAATTGTAATTGAGTTCAAAGCTAGCGGATTTGAAAATGGAAGCAATTTATTTATGTAAATGAGTAGTCGCCTTTAAGTTCATATTGTCTAGCTTTATCCTACTACCGTGCTGCGTAATGAGCTGTAGAAATGAACCTTCAGTAGACAGTAAACCTTTGAGAATCAGCAACACAGCCGCTGTTAACTGCAGATTTCCGAATGCGGAGACATCCTCGAATTAATCCAAATATGGTTTTCCGCATATCTCCATTTTTCTTTATATATATGAACACATTGTTGGCTGAGTTGGCATTCATTAGACTCCAACAGACTGGCGTTGCGATAGCCTGTGCCCTGGACGATCCTGCTGAAAACAAATAAAACAGGATCCAAGATGGAACTGCATGAAGAAAAAGAGTACATAGGACAACTAACAGTAACATTTTTGTAACCTTTGCTTGCCTATCTCTTTTCGTTTTCATTAAACTTGGCAAGTCAGTGCCCGAATTTCCCCGCAACATAATCATGGCTATCCCGTAAACGATCACACTAACAGTGGTACTGACGGTTTGACTCAGCATCCAAATAGTTGACACGGCTTCTGTCATTGTCCAAGGTGTTAGGCAGAGTTTTCCCACTTGTATAAGTGGTGAAAGCTGCGCCGTTGTTAGCCATGCTGCTCCAATAAATCCTGTCGCCATTATGTAAGTTGCAATAACCACAAGCATTATGTGATGTCTTTGAATCTTGCAATACAGTTGTATGCTGGCACATGCTACTAGACGGTCAAATGATATTAACATAATAAACATGCAAACACTTATTCCTCCAAATAGGATCAGTAAAGAATGTGGTCTTGTGAAGCAATCCAGTTTTGTGGTAGTTTCCATGTACTCATTTGATAAGATCAAATAAAATCGCCTGATTCCTGCTTCCAGATTACCCAATCCCATGACCATATCGCTTGCTGCAAGAGCTGCAGGAAGACAATATTCCTTTGCCTGAAGTTCTCGGCTTTTAAAAACCGCAAAAACAATCAGAAAGTTTCCAATGGCTTGAAACACTCCTTCACTAACATATACCGCATTGAAAATTAAATTTTGAATTGCTGCAGCACCAAGAAATGTCGAGTTTTCTTCTATCGAATTCATAGGGCTGGATTTTGTACCACAGTCAAGCTTTCCCGGTAATTGCAATGTCAACGTTTTAGAAGTTGTGTTCTGGAGATTAAAACACCTGTACGCACACATTAAACAATACCGATAATTATCATTAGAAACATTGTTGAATCCGCTTGAAGTTGAAAGTCACATGCGTTCGACAGACAGAATAAGTTCAATGACATACATGCTGCGCTAACATGGATTCACTATATATATTATATATTTTCACTATACATAATATGTATATATATGTCAAATATACAGCTTGCAGGTATTATTTTAACAGTATCCAATATGTTTCGTACGGGTGCAAACTATCCATGCAAGGAGAAACAATTCTGTTCAATAACGAAGTTCAGTTTAAACGAAAATTTCAGCTATTTAACAACATAGTAGAGTGTGCTGCTGAAAAAGTCTACACACGTAAAATCATTTATCCTCCAATAAGCTTGAATTAACTCAGCTTACAGCCACTTAATTTGTGGTACTTCAGCATTACTTCCCCTTTCTTCTCCTCTGTGCTAACAGTTCCCTAGTCGGGATAACATCCTACCTTAAAATCCTCAGTGAGTTTCAAAGTGAATTCAACTAATAGCTGTTTCTTTCTCAGCGGGGGATAGTCTTCACCACTATTTGATTTCTTACGCACGCTTGTGAATGGTTTAGGGACTGCAGAAAGATTCCGTCCCCTCCGGATATTCAATTGCCTAGCGTTACCCAGCCTGCCGTCCTTCAAAAGGTCCCCTACAATCCTATCCAATTCCAGGAGTGGCAAAGATGAAGAGTTTGGAATGCAACTAGATTTTAATTCAAAAGGAAATTGCTGTCTACTTTAGAATCTTCAAATAGTGCTAAATGCGTGGAAGCTATTGTTTGAATGTATAGCCAGTTGTATTCATAAATCTCAATAAAATATGTAAAAAAAGTATGCAAGTGCATAAGAAAACAGTCGGAGTAAATGAAAACTAGACCATCAATTATTAACTTCACACGAGCCGATTGTTAGCCAGCATGTCAGTCTGAATAGACTACTTTTAGATACAGAGTGATAAAAAGCTTAAGTTGAATTCACTTAGGAATTAAAGTGACTGTTAACTGACGGTACTGACTCTGCAGTCGACGTGGTTTGCCTTGAAACCTTTTATTTAATTCCTTCAAACCTAATTTCAGCTTTCATTTGGCAACCGTTGTAAAGTGACGGTGACAGTGTTGGAAGATATCGATGTTTAAAGTTCTTGATCACATAAAAACTTTATTGTTTACTATAATCATACCTGAACGGGAGGTCAAATTTTAGTGACCCTTGTGGAAACAATTTCGGGGACGCTTTGTGAGAGCGATCGCACATCTGAAAGCAATTTTTAAACGATGTGTGCCATTTTTTAACAAAAACCAGCTATGTTTAGCTAAAACACGTTTTTCAGACGTTTTTAGCAAAAACATAGCGATTTTGAGCGAAAAATGCAGGCGAAGCCAAATACAGGTTAGAGAATTAAGAGGACAACAAAAGCAAAGATTTAGCAAAGTCCCAGTGGCCATCTCGACCAAAGTTGAAACAGGACAATATTAAAGGAGGTTATAGATTTAGCCAGGAGCTGCCCTTATGATCCATAGATCAGGGTCGGAGGCTTAGCTGCAGACCACTCTTTGGGCGGAGTGTATAGCGTATTTTCCGAAATCGATGCGATCAATGCGATGAAATTTGGGCAGACTGAAATTGCTTTTGGAATTCTTTCTGAAATGAAAAAACCCAAAACGAAAAAAGGAATGACACTTAAACACTCGTGAGACATAAAGAAAAAACAAGAGAGGCCATAGAAAAGCAATATACATAAAAACAATGAGCTACAATAAATAAATAAAGAAAGAAGCGGAATATAAAACGTACCCTATGCGCAGCGTCATATCCGATGTCAGTTGCTTCTTGATAAAACTTTTCGACTTTCCAGCCGCCTTAATCTGCCACCTTGAGCTGTTTGAGTCTGCTTGACACAAGCTGTTCCCTGGCTAACTACAGATTAATTTTGGAGGATACCAATGACACGATGATCAATAGCAACCAAAGAATTGGCATGGAACTGTAGATCTTTCCTGTCCAACCGTTGAACGATCCGGAGTTGTTCGGAATGCAAAGATTTAGAGCTGGCAGATTGAACTAGGCATATCATCTCATTGAAGCGCCAACCAGCCACTAAACCATAGCGGTGAGCTGGAGTAATCAGCTCTGAATCTGATGGTGTCAAAGTGAAAAGACAGGCAGGAAGACTCAGACTACAAGAAAACAAAAAAGGGCGAAGTAGAATCAGGAGCAGTCAGCTTACATAGTAGGTAACAAGCAAAAGCTTTGTGCAAAATTGGTAGTAGTTTGTGCAGAATTTAAAGTGATGACGTTAATTGTTAATGACGTGTAACAAAGACCTGCTGCGAGCTGTTTCTTTCTTGCAACTGAGTGCTGGCACTCATAACGTAGCAGCAAATAGTGGCATGAAACAATACTTTGTGTAGCAAGCAAACTTTCGTTTAATGCAAAATTGAAATTGATGAGATAACGAAGTCATTTGCAATATGGTTTTTTAACGTAACGTTGTATTTTGTAACTAGTCAACCAACCACAGTTTAAAGAGTCTAAGCTGTGGTATTTCGTCCCTGGTATGGCGGTCAGCCTAATTAGAAGCAGCAATAAATGACCTCGCATAGACTGTATACAAGTGGCAAGGAACAAGTCATTGAAAACGAATGGGTTCTGCACAATGACGTTTCTCTCGGGCTGTATGCCTAGACAAGAAACAACTTAACATATGCAAAGCAACGAAATATATCTAGTTTGCACAGAGGAGAGTGGAGGAGTGTTCATAATTACAGTGTTGATACTATACTTTGACAAACACCTAATTTGAATAAAATTCTAGGAATCATATGATTGATATGAAACAGAACACCCTGTGCATTTTATCAGAATGAATATGAACAGCACTAGAAACGTTCAAAACTTAATCTGGTCCTTACAGGATTCCTGGTCAAATTCGCCGAATCTGGTCCTTACGGGCCAAGTGGGCACAGTTAGATTTTCAGCACCGGCTCAACCTGTGCCTCAACCAGCTCCCTCGACCGCTCTGGTTCAATCGTTTAGTTCAATTATTCCACCAGGGGCTACTGGTCAGATGGTAACTACAGGACTCAGCGTGGGATTGGCTCAGACCGTCAGTCAATTTGGACTGACTGCAGCCAGCGGGCCTACGCCGTCATCACGTTAGAGGAGAGAATTTCTATCCCGAAATACAACTGCAGCCGATGATTTAGAAGCTTTCTACGTTCCGGCCTCCTGCTTCGGCTATCCCCTAGTATACGTGGCCACCGTAATGAGTACCTATGGAGTGCTTCATCCGGTACGGGAGAGCAATGTCGGCGTTCCCTTCGATCCAGCAGCAGGACTTAGATCAATTGAGCCTCACCACAATGGATCACAGGGACATTCGTAACACTGACATTGCCAATGGAATGATCGCAGCTGACATATAACCCAGGAACTGTTGAACTGATTGAACTTGGACCAAATTTATCGATTCCCTTTCTTTATTTTTTAAACTTTGCATTATCATTTATTCTGAACTTATTGGTTACTATTTTATTTCGTATTTTGATCGTAATATTTTCAAAAGGGGTAAAAAATTTTGTTCAAAAGTTACAAATTTGCTTTCATTTTAATTTCATTTTTTTAAATTCTCTTCAGCAGACTTGCTACCGGGGGGTGCAGACTTTGTTACCGGGGAGGTTACCTAGCTATATATAAGTGTAACCTTTGAGCTGCGCTCAAAGGTCTTGCAGTTTTGTTATAGCTATTTCTTTGTAGTTTGGAGCTGAAAGCTCCAGTGTAGCAGTCTGAGTAAATGTTAGCTTGAAGTTAGGCTGCGTCTAGGTCTCGCTCTCGCGCTTTCTTGTTACACCTATTTTACAAAATAGTATTATACAAACTCAAATTAATGTATAGAGCCCAACTTTAGTGTATAACCCTAACTCTAACCACTGACCCTCCAACGGTGGTTTGCAATTGTAGCCATTGTATGGTTGCAGTGGTTAAACATGTCGTAAATTCGCTATACTCTTGTACTATCACTGCTTAAGCACTGCTACCTCTTCTTATATACATGCCAGTAGTCTGGATATCAAAGTCTTATGAATACGACCCTAATATTCCATACCAGGTTAGCGATTTATTAACCCCGATTTTGTTCATTACAACATCCCAGAAAAAAGCTCTGACCCAAGGATCTAGCCTCGTTATTGTTATGAGGCTTCACGGTAACATGCAAAGTGTTCCATATATCAGCGAACTATATTTTTGTATAAGCTGCAGTCAATAACTAAAATGTCAATTCTAGCCAACTAAATAAATTCAATGTCAGTAGTGTTTTTGCAAAATCCAGTTTCTAGTTATGAAACAAGTGACTTTCAAAGTTATGAACGGACAGCTGATGAACAGCTGCAGCAGCTTGAGATTTTCGCCTCCGCTTCCGTTCGCTCACCGCGCCAGAAATGGTATTCAGGAGCTCCGGTTTACCGCGTCGAAGAACGCTGATAATTGACTCTCGAAAAAGCTGGCTCTTCTTCAGATAAACGAACAAATGAGTAGCCGAATTAGCATTGATCAGGATCCAACAAATTGGACCTACTATAGATTGTATGGTGGGTCCCACCTTGAGAACTGTTACAAGTAGGACCCAGATCGGTACTGTGTGAAGAAAGAACGCACACGCCATTACCGGTATCATCATTACTGTAAACTGTTTCTGTCCCGTATCCTGGTCTGACTTGGGCCAAAGACTGTGACTGTTCAGACCATAGCGATAGGCGATAGCGAAAGAAAAGACTATAATAGTAAGAGTGCTGGTAACGAGTTGATACCAACTCCATACAGGAACCAGCCAATCTACAAAAACCCACGGTGTGAAACAGAGTTTACCGACTTCAGGAATTTTTGGCAGACCACAGCTAGTGATCCAGGCGGTAATGTACAGTCCAATTACCATACCATAAGCAATGGATATTGCGGTCACCGTGCAGATACTGTTGATTCTTTCGTAAAAACGAACACTGATACAGGCAATCAGTCGATCGCAGGCAATTAGTAACAAAATGGTTGGTGCGCTCAAACCGCCCAAAATAAAGCAACTGTTAAATGGTTGCATCAAACAGTAAATTCGGGTTGCCTTTACAGAAGCCTGGCCTGTCCAGGTAACATATAGTCTTCGACTACCAGCATCTAGCCCGCCTATTCCCATTAGTAGACCACTAACGGCCAAAGCGGCTAGCAGGTAGTACTCCTTAGAATGCAGCTCACGAGATCGAGACAGTGCCACTAGGATTAGACAGTTTCCTACAAACTGTATCACACCCAGAACAAGGTAACAAACGTTGAAGATGGTATACTGTATCTCTGAGACACTGTAGTCGCTGATATTCAGCTGAGAGTTCATTTGAGTGGTGGTCCAAAATGAGAGCCAGCTTTGAAATGTCATAACACAAGAGTTCAAGCTGCAAGTCAACTGTAAAACAAAGTCGTCTTCAGGAAAAGGTGATTACAATGTACCACTAGCGAAGAATGAGCTTGACTTGAAGGCCAATTTGATTCGGAGACGTCATTAATTTGAACTGGAATAAAGGAACTGAGAGAACAACCAGCACGATTAATTTCCACTGAAACATAGCAAGACTAAATCATTAAAATGATTTGTGAATTGGGGATAATGGTTTCTGTCTAGATTATTTAAGCTAGCAAGAGCAGCTGAAGTTGACCACACGCCCCAATTCAGAAGTATAATTTCTGCTATTCTTCGAATCTGCTAATACGTAAACAGGCAAAGCCGTGCTAATATGTCACACTAGAGATTGTGTTTTACTCAACTGAAGGAAGAAATCGTTAGAAATGCGAGGAACACCTGGGGATTAGCTCGTGACAAGAGTCACGCAATGGACTTTGTGAGTTCAGTCTGTTCCCATTGTTTTTGGCATAAAGCTCAGAAAGTTAGCAGATCAGGTTCTGAAAAAACTAAACGGTCAGAGAAATATGAAATTGGCTGTTTTTGGGAAATTTGAAAGTTTAAGGAAGTGATTTTCTTTAATACTCTATAAAAATAAGTTATTGCTTTTAATACCCAATCAAAATAGCTTTGACAAACAAAATTGGGAGTCTAGCAGTTAGTTCGTTAAAAATATGGATCCATTCTCATTCATTCTTCAATTCATTTTCATATTCATTCAAACAAGTGGAACAGAAAAGCATCAACGAGCCTTTCAATGACCATATGGCGAGTTAAATTTAACTATACCTCGGCTTAGATGAACTTTTCGTGTGACATGCAGAATTATTCAAATAGCTATTTCCATGTTAATAGTCTTGTTTATGTTTTAAGATCGTTTGTCAAGAGGTACCAGTGTCTCGAATATAATTTTTTGACACTTTTGTTTGAATTAATGTTTAGGGTTGAAATCATGAAAACTATTTTTGTATGAATTATCGAAAGAAAAACCTCGGAACCTGTGAAAGCTCTAAATTGTGATGCCTGATCGTCCACTCAGCTAGCATAGATAGCAAGATTTTTTATTGCACTGATGTCAACGATTTCAGGTATTTCACAATAGTGATATATTTCCTTTGATGTTATACTTCTATTTACTACAGCTCATCATTTATCGGATACTAAGACGTCGAAAATTGTTGGATTTTGCACCAATCGAAAATTGAATATACTTTACTACAACTCATCATTTGTCGGATACTAAGACGTCGAAAATTGTTGGATTTTGCACCAATCGAAAATTGAATATACTTTACTACAACTCATCATTTGTCGGATACCAAGACGTTGAAAATTGTTGGATTTTGCAGCAATCGAAAATTGAATACACTTCTATTTACTACAACTCATCATTTGTCTGATACCAAGACGTCGAAAATTGTTGGATTTTGCAACAATCGAAAATTAAATACAAACAAGCGAGCTCCCGAGATGCAGCGAAATTGTAGAGTTTAAATAGTCCGAAACTTTTAAAAACATATCACAGAACATAAAGGAAAGTGATGAATAGAGTTGTTAGTATTAACTGAATCAAATGGATTGAGTTGTTATTGGAAGGATGATAATATTGTGATAACAAAACTAGCATTGAAAGGGGTTTACATATTTTCAGATTATCACAGTTATAGCTTGTAAATCCGACTTCAGCATAGAACAGACTTTATGTGGATGAGATATTTGTTATGTCTGGCCTGCTAAGCACTTGAAGCTCGGACAAGGACAAGTTGACGCTGAACTAATTTGAATGAACTAATTTGCATATTACTACTGCTGCTGCTTTGTGCGGTTAAAAAGCCGGTGTTTTCCGTAAGTAAAGTCAGTGTAACTCTTCACTCAAAGCGTCCAACACTACATATTTGGCGCTGAGGCAACCAGAACGTGTGCCTTCACTCGAGAAACACACATTTAATTTAACCCTCAGTCTACTACAGCCTAGTTCCACTGGCTCATCGATCAAGAATGGTATATTGGTTCAGACGACCAAGGTTGGTGCATTGGTATTAACGATCATGGATGGAGCATTGGTTTTCAGGATCAAGGTCGGTGCATTGGTTTCCAAGATCAAGGAAGGTGCATTGGTTTCCAAGATGAAGGTCGGAGCATTGGTTTCCACGAACCAGGACGCAGTGGTAATAGCAGAAGGGCAGTGCATTGGCAATCTCCTGTTACCTCAATTCTAACTGATCTGATTCGATCATCCGCCTCTGTGCAGTCGAATCAGCCATGGATCCTCATTCATTGCCTCTACCGCTTGCCTTTCTGGCCGCTCCAAGCCAGAAGTCAATGTCATGGAAAGATTGGCGTCTCAGTTTCGAGTCTCAGTCTCATGTACATGATGGCACCTGGGAAGACCGATGATGATATATCTCTGGCTCGACGTGTAGCCATGCTGATTCACTTTTTACACTTCATTCACACTCACTCACTTCACATTTTCGCCAAGCATATCATCAGGTAGAGCTTGCCAAAGAATCGAGTCACCTGACGGTGTTTTCTCACTCCACTCGGTCTGTTCCAGTACTGCCGTCTTTCAATGGGATACACTATGTACTGGGAGCGTTTTCCAGAAAGCTGTCTCCATCATTCTTGCCGGAATCCCTGGAACTCCGCCACCCATGGATGACACGCTGATCCATGGGAAGACCGATCAACAATTAGAAGCAAGAAACCTGGCTTGTCTGCGACAATTCAATGATCGCGGAGCAACACTGCAGCCAAGAAACATAGTATTGCATGCCACCAAAATCAATTTCTCAGGCATACATTTCTGCAGATCCCATTCGTCCAGAAGCAATTGATCGGATGCCACACCCTCAAACTGCGAAGGAGATGGAAACGTTTCTAAGCATATGTGGGTACTACACAAGCTACGTACCGCAGTTTGCCACACTGGCAGAACCTCACAGGAAGAAAATACGAGACGAATCGATGAAACTCACATGGACGCCTGAGATGGAGAAAGCATTCACAACGGCGAAGAAGCTGCACACTTCATTGCTAGCCAGAAAAACAAGCCTCAGACGTTGGCATGTCACAGATTCGGAGCAATGGCGAAGAAGCCTCCTTGGCACATGATTCATGGGATAATTGTCATCAGCAGAGTGAGCTTTCGGAGATGGAAAAAAGGATTGGCGGCTGTCTGGGCCGTTGATTAGAAGCGCTATCTCTGGGGGGCGAAGTTCAGGATTCGAACCGATCAACAAGCCTTGGTCTGTTTTTTCAACTCATCAATGGGCTCGAAGGGACATAACCCCATGAGAATCGCCTGATGGTATCTACGTCTTGCGGAGTTCAACTATACAGTTGATACCGACGAGGTCAACAGAATATCGTCGCGATGCTTTATCGCGACTACCGTTTTACAGCAGGGAAGACGGATTCGAAGAGACTGTTCGGATCATTTCATTGCCTCGGTGCACTCTTGTCCGGCACTGAATGCCTTGGAACTAGCCAATGCCACTTCAACGGGTCCATTGCTATCCGAAGTTGTGAAATGCCTCCAGAAGCGTGGCTTAAGAAAGCAAATGCCAATCCTGGTCTTCGTCCATTCTGCATGGTCCGGCCGTAGCTTTCATTCAGTAATGTATGCCTGCTTCGTAGAGAATCCGCAGTTGTGCCACAGTAGCTCCAAGAGCGCGTCCTGGTTCTTGCTGGCAAGGGGCACTGGCAGGCATTTCAGGCAGGCCAAGCAGCGCCTTCGATATCTGTGCTGGTGGCCTGGCATGCATTTCGCAGTTGAATAGTTCATCAGTCAATGTAGGCCTTGCCAGGCTTCTGATAAAACTGCAGCTGTGCTTCATTCGCCAGTCCAGCCTGTTCCCATTTAAAGGTTCCCACGGTTTAAGCTGGCTCTGGATCTCGCTGGTCCAAATGCCATAGCACCTACGAGAGAACGATTTCTTATTGTCCTGAAGGATTACACATCCAAGTGGCCGAAAGTTGCTAGCTATGATCATCCAACCAGCAGCAAGGTCATCAATTTCTTGGAAGCCATGTTCTCGCGACATGGATATCCGCGGGAGATTGTCATCGATAATGGTCCTCAGTTTGTTTCCAAAGAATTCTCCGACTACCTGTTCCACCATGGCATCAAACATAACAGCACAGCCGTCTACAGCTCAATGGACATTGGAATGGTCGAGCGATTTAATCGCATCCTCAAGGAAGGTCAGTTCGCTCATGTGGAATTAGCGTGTTAGGCGAGTTCGCTTCGTGATATTCTGGTTGCGACCAGAAGCTCTCCTCTCGCTGTCACGGGTAAGACTCCGTTCGAGGTGCTCTATGGTACGCCTCGACAAATTCACACGAAGCTGATGTCACCAATCCAATCAATGCCTGACCAGTCTGCTCAGCTCCATCTGAACTTTCTTCGATGCCGAGCCGATTTGAGGTTGGCGAGTACGTCAGACATCGCCTTCCTCACGTTGCCAAAGGACACTCGAAAAGGTCTGATCCGATTAGCATCCCCCAGAAGATTGGCCCGTTCACCTATAAGTTGGAAAACGGAAAAACATGGAATTCACGGTAATTGGTCAGGTCTCGTGTCTACCTACCTTTGAATAATTTGGAATCAGATGATACCCTCATCAGCTATCCTGATCCTCCAGATCCCCAGGTGAAACCGCCTCCAATCATTCATCTTATGGAGAATCCAGCCGATGTTCAGGAAAGCCGTCCCGCTTGAAATCTACGCCATCGTGATTGGTACCAAGTCGGATTTAATTGATCCCGGACGTTTCGCTCATTAAGGTGCTGGTTTCCTTTCGGGTATCTTTGACTCATACGACTTTAATCCTTTACGTAAATGGCTAAAACTTACGAAATAACCTATTTCCGTGCTCTTTAACATTCTGGGACCAGTACCGTATTTTTAGGCCAAAAGATAAGGAAGTTTTGATTTTTGGCCTTAGGCTCCCAGTAGGTGGACAATACACGGGATTGGCTGTTATGGCTGGAAAGAGGACACGAAAATAAACATTTTTGCTCTTACAACCTTTGAGCTATCTCCAGTGGTTAAGTCAGTATAAGCAAAAAACTGTTTTTAGGGTCAAAAAATGGCCATTTTCGAGGAAATCAGTTTTTTCAAAATAACTGCCACGTGTTAAGGACAACGTTGGCTTATTTATACTCAATCGATGCAGCGTCCAAATGCCCATTTTATGAATGCCTATTAGCCGGACTTTATTGCTTTAAGCTAGAGATTTGGGCGAAAAACCATTTTGGCAAAACTGCGATGATTTTGTTACGAACATCGATTTCTCAAAAACTACTCGACGGATTCCAGAGATTTTTGGCAGAATTGAAATTCGCCCTCCTGCGGAGGGACGTTTTTCTTGGTTTGGGCTAAAACGTACCCAGTAGCAAGAAAGCTCAATTCGGATTTGCGAAATTTCGTGTTACCGTGTATTTGGCCTATTTTCCGGAACGTTAAGACCTGCTGAGCCAAATCCAAAAAAACGTCCCTCGGCCCATATGTCCTTCATATAGTGACACAAAAAGAACTTTTGGCCGATTCTTCAGTTTTGAGAAATCGATGTTCAAAAATTTTTGGTCTATATTCATCCTGTTAGATGTCAGCATGTCGGAAAATTTCTGGTATGTTTTTGCTTATTTTGCTAGTTTCGTAAGCCCATGTGAATGTACAGATAATAAGCTTTAAAACGATGTATAAAGCTCTTTCCAACTCCAAAAATTGCGAAAGTTATAGCGTTTTAAAGAAATCACTACAAAAGCACTGCACAAAAGGATACCACCACCTTAAGGAAGAGGCGGGTGCCATGTCTGGCCTGCCAAGCGCGTGAAGCTAGAAAAGGAAGCTGTTGACACTGAGTTAATTTGCATAAGATAATTTGCGTATTGTTACTGTTACTGTTTTGTGCTGCCATAAAGCAGGTGTTTTCTGTCAGTAAAGTAAGTGTGTCTTTTAACTCAAAGAGTTTAACACTACAATATTTTGTTATCGATACTTATTCTGTTTTAGCTACTTGGGAGAAGTATTGAAACCATCAGCTATTAAGCAATAATGTTGAACAAGCTAGTTCAAATCAAGTACATTCATTGTACGTTGCTATAGTTAACTATATTTACATGGAGTATATTGAACTACATTGAATCTATGCTAAGATATGCTAACATTTAAAACAAAGACAGCAAAAGGTTTATGTGTACTGATTTAGCACTTGCTTAAAAATTAAAATCCGGTCCAACTTTAAGGCTTGTACTTTTAGATTACAGACCGCTTTATTCAGGGACGACACTTGCTTATCGCTTGAAGCGTGATAGATCTTTCATTTTTTTATTCACAAGTGTATGTTTCCGATAAGCGTTCTTTGTTCTAACTGACATACCTATGTACATTTATCAGGTGCGGAAGATTAAAATCACAAATGACAGAGCAGAACATATTTAAACAAAATCAGTTCAACTTTTTCTAGTCAATTTTAGCAGGGCAGTTTTTAAATTCATCCGATAATGCTTGGCTTCAGCATTGTTTTAATTAGTGCTATTGGTAAGAGATTTGTCAAAATTAGGAGCCGGTTGCGCACTCTGATTTTATTTGAGAGACAAGATTTATCATAAACTCATAATAACTGATTACAATAATAAATCGCATTAATAATTTATTTGTACTACTTAATTTATTCTTTTCTTGCATGAGCACACTGTGAATTTAACATTGTTAGATTAAGCCTTCATTGACTATATTGCAATAGTGGGCAATAGTTTTATGCCTTTGTGAGCTTAGCTTAGCTTAGCCTAGCTTTGATGTTTGATAAACAGCAACTTAACTTCTATTAGGTTGTATTTTAGCACTGCTTGGACATGGAGCTGCAAAGGAAGAAACGGTAAAAAAATATTTTGAGGATTCTAACTAAATTAGCTACAGTTAGTGATGCTCTTTTCTTTCTCTTTCACCTGAAAACTCAGAAATTTTTCACCGCTGTTTTAATTTTTTAGCTTGATCTCTGCTCTATGCTGGATCTGAAAGGACAAGAATGCGATACAATGACAAAAGCGATGGCGGATAATAAAGATTTGCACAATGAAGTGGTAAGAAATAAAATTTTCGTTCAAACTTTTCAAATTGACAACACTTTCTTTGAATCAATTTTAAAAGTGAGATACTGCTTTTTAAATAAATGTTTCAATCGCTGAAAGTATGAAATAGCAAAACAATACCCTCTAATGAAAAATAGATGATGCAGGTAGACTAGAGATGGAGCAAGCTAAATGTTAACGCTAACGATGGTAATAATAATCTAAGCGAGTACCTTAATATATGCGTTGGATGGGTAATTGTGATATTATTGTGAAATAAAGAATATTATTAAGGTGAATGCTTTACCTATTATTTCAAATTTCAATTTCAAATTTCAAAGTACGGTATTATTTCTAAATTTGCTCAGGTCCAAGTCCTGTCGCAATCAGAAGCTGAAGAAGCAGCTAATCTTCCCATGATTCCAAATGCGAAAACCATGATGGCTATCAGCGAGCTTATCAGCAGTGTGAGGATTACGGTTAATTTACTTAATTAATATTGATAACAGTCATAAGTAGCAATCTTAGTAATAATAAACATGAATATTGATACAGTCAAGTTGGAAAATGACTTAGTTGTGGCAGAACTTCAGAGAACTGATAATTAAGCTCTGACAGCTTTGAGATTTCATCAATGATGATAAGTTTGTGACTGTTTTTGTGAAACGCTATAATCAATTTGGAGTGTCGTCAGGTACCAAATTTTATTGTTACCGATTTTGCTCATTTTCGATTATAACTAATATACCCCCATATGTGTCCAAAAGCAAGACAAATTTTAGAGTCTAGGGTCAATCTAGTAAAAAGATATTGCAGTTCAAATCCCTACAATTTAACATTTACGCCAGTATATATACCTTTCTGAGGGATTCGAAGTCGTGTAGATATAGGATGGCACAGGACTACGGCCTAGCCAATACATGAAATTAAAGTGTCTGTTTGGGGCTATTTATTGGTGTACAAATGACAATGGTACGCCAAGTAGCTGGCAAGTAATCGTGCTTGAAAATTTGATCAAGCTCATTCCGACTGTTATTTACTTGAAACTTTAACGTGCTCTAACTTTCTCATACTGCTTTGTAGAGACTTGATGCAAGAAAATAAAATGTTCAGGACATCGATTGCAGCGAGTGCAGTGAAACGTAGCACACATCTTCCTTTCATATGTGCAAATTGGCACACCAAATTTGGTTGGAATATCTCTTCTTTCACCCAACTTATGCACCAGTATATTCAAAAATATGAGAAAATGACGTATTTTGAGGCAAAACGCCAACGCGGTGACCAAAAGTGTGATCTACATTCAAGAAGCAACATGGATTGTGCGTCAGCAAATAGAACCTCTATTTACGTGTTGTGTTAATATCATACGGGAAATTTGTGCAGTGAATGGTTAGTTCAGGGCATGACAAAACTTTTATTCGGTGGCATGTTTGTAAGTCAGAATTGTGCAAAAACCGATTTAATCCAACTTTGAAAATTTCTAGAAAATTGGTGAGCTAACGCAAGAACACCTTATGTAGATATTAACACGCTATCCAGCCAAGATTAACATTATGACAAGTTATAGCTCATTTGCTTTTGCACAGCGCTCAAACTTTTGATAACCGCGAAATTTTCCTAACTTTCGTTTTCCTATGTTTAACTTATTTAACTCATGGAGGACTATTGTGAATGATAGGGAAAGTTTTGCAACAAACGCAACTGTCTTGTTTTGAGGACCCATGGGGAGTACAAAATATGTGAAAGTGAAAAAAATCGGAGATGGTCGAAAATTAAAAGTGATGTGATAGATAGAATGAACCTGTAAGGAGTGGAAACGATCCTGAAAATTTTAATTACTGTACTTGCATGGCTCTTAGCTTGAATTCACAAATATATAGCAAGAGCAGAATTCCATAATTTATAGACTTTGTCAGGATAAACTAGAAAATCATAGCAAACGAGTCGCTAAGGTTCGTAATTGTACAGAGAATCCAGAAAAGATCCAGAAAGGCAATATTTTGTCCTCGCAATAGCCTCTTCGGGCGAACTATTAATTATGCAATTTCTGCAAAAAAGCTATTCTTATTCTCGCAGCGCATGCATCATGGTCATCTTGTTTTCCTCTTCTACTTTGCAGTCTTAATTATTTACAGTTTTCTTTTCTTTTCATTTTTGCCTATTCTAGCCAGAGAAGCTATTCCCCAACGTCTTCAAGCATCTTCAAACACTCCAAGCGAAGAAAAAGCTGACATTCCCTGGTCAGTGCATTCTCTGCAGGACATCCATCGGTGGTTTGCTCAGTTTGCTGGAATCCAATGCAATCCTGGCAAGTTGAAATGTCCTAAACCTTGTAGTTTTTGGGGTTAACTAAACTTTATTTTTGTAACTTATAATCAGAAAAGCTGAAACTCTTAATTGGCTAGTTTCCAAGCTGTTTTGGATGGATACATAAAGGCCACAGAAAGCCATAAAACAGTTGTAGAAAGCGCGTATACATATATTTCAAATTATCTTATTTGTTTTACTCTCTACTTTACTTTACTTTACTACTAAATCTTCCTTCACTCGCTTTTCCAGGATATCCTTACTGTTTTGCTTTCTTAGTTTAGGAGAGCACTAAGGATGCAGTGAAACAATTGGTTTGTACTCAAATAATGCCATCTGAAGAAACGGAAGCCTGCAACGATTTTCTGGACATGTATGGAACTTCGGCACTACTGTTGACCGTTAAACAATTGAGTGTTGATGGTTTCTGTCAACTGGTAACCGCATGCCCAAAAACCAATGGTTTGTTTTTTGAAGTTTTCTGTATTTTTGGCTCCCTGTTAAAATGAATAAAAGTTAGATAACGACTGCCCTATCTGATATAATAATTGTTAATTAGTTTTAATTATTCCTAAGCTGTTAGAAATTCATGTGATTCAAAGTTTGAATTCGAATTAGGATGCCGATGTTTCATATCCTCTGGTGCTTCTGTCATGGTTCCATTTCTGATATCTGTTTGACTGCGTTGTGTATCAACCAGCCTTCTCATCTATTGATAACATAAAAATCGGACATATGGGGAACTTTACCATAAGTACCACTATGACTACTGGAACGAACATAAAATTAAATTAGACCTGGTCAAGTATCACTGCTAGTGCTATTCCATAAAACCGTTAAACGCAAAATTTGAATTAACCTAATTCTTTATTTTAGAAGAAATCAGGGACATCTAATTTTTATTCACAGGTTTTGCATTTCAGCTACACAACCGGATCAGTTTCTACAAACGAAGCGCAAGATCAAACCTGGACCCTTGAAGTGTCTTGCCTGTAAAGGAATGATTAAGTTTCTGGCAAAAGAAACTAGCAGTGAGAAACTGCACCAGGCTGTTATGAAGGATTATGAAAAGTTTTGTGATTTTGTGGCTATCATCAATCCAGAAAAGGGACATGACGTAAATAAAGCTAAATAAACTAATAAATACATAAATGAATAAATATTAATTCTGACTTTGTTTTAATTTAGTATTTAAGTACAAATAAAAGTTTGCAACATATAGTGATAAAGTAGTCAAAAAGAGTCAAAATCACCATAATAAAACGATATGTTAATACTTAATGGATACAGTAAATATGTTTTAATTTGACATCAGAAAGCCTAGTTCCTTATTTTGATTGTCTAATATTTATCTGTTATACTTTGCTATTTGTTTTTCAGTTACAATTTGGTCTATTTTATTTCAGTGCCATATCATCGTAGAATCTTGGCTGCCTAGCTTCTGGCAAGAACTGGTTGACGTTCTTGTTCCTGAAACTTGCAAAGTAAAAGTTACCTTATCATTCAAGTGAAATTGTATCTACTGCACGTATGCAAAATCAACTGCTCAGTTCTCGTGTTGAAAGTTAAAAATAGCTTCTAATTAATCCATCATTTAACAAAATTACGTTTGATTAATTTATTCCTGCTGCGCCTCAGTGCATAAGGTCTCTTATGTTTACTCAGCCCGGGCCCTCATACGCATTTTGGTTGATAAAGATACTCTTCACCGTAAATGCGTGTAAAGAATGGTTTAAGATAAGGATTGCATGATTTGTGTGTGAAATGTTTTCCTTCATTCCAAAGAACTTCTTGTTCCGATTCTTGTAGATATTGCTGAATTGTTTAACCTTTATTTGAAATATAAAACTTCCTCAACTTCATGAAAAGTATTCAGACAATGTGTTGCACTTGTAGGTACGTATATTTTCTAAGCAATAAAGAGCTCCGTTATAAAATAATTAGCTGCGCAGCAGGTTGACCATTACTGAAAATGTTCATACAAACTGGTAAACTTTTGCGCAAAATCTTGTTTGTTGTTTCAGGATTTGCATTTCTGCAAATGAAAATATGGTGGACGTCGGACGTTATGAATACGTATACCTAGAATAAATAGAAGACATTTCTACATATAGATACTGTAAAGTACTGTATTGTTACAATAAAATCAATCATACGGTGATAGGGAGTTATGCTTTGCTGAGTGGCCAGATGAGGCAAGCTGTAAAGTTTTGGCCCCAGAGACTGGATAAATGGCGACCAAACAACTTTACCGGGGTGCTGTGCGCTGTAGACTGGATACGCAACCCGGACTGGAGATGATTTCCAGGCCGACCTCGACAAGCCTCGCCAATTAAGAATTACCCAATATGCGTGAAACTTAATCTCAACCCCACTAGAGATCCCCTAATCTAAGCCCTAAAATCCCTACTTACCGAACTAAAGCAGCTGAACTTAGCTAAATTACACTACGCCAAGTGGCCGAATTATAATATTTAATTTAAACCAGAAGAGGGGAGTATAATAGATTTCAGGTACAGACTTACAGTATTATGATCCAGAAAGGCAATGGAATATCATATAGCATAAAATATCCAGGCAATAAGTACAGAATATATGAGCCCCGATAGCAGAAGTTGGGTGTCCCCCACCCAACCTATCACCAGATTTGGGTGGCCTTTACTTGCCTACTCCGGCGTTCAAAGCACTGAGGGACCCCAAAAATACAGGAGAGAAAACGGGAAATAACATATAATTTAGGGCCAAAGAGAGCTCGAAACTAACCGACCGACCTGAACAAACGCGAAACTAAGACTGACTGGGCTTTTTAAAAGTAACGAAAGAACGTGCAATCACGCGATCACACGTGACTTGCCCAGCCAATCAAATTTTAGATAAGACTTTTGAGAGAATTTCGAAACCAAAGTGACAAATTGCTGATCTATCTTTGCAAAAAGACATACAATTACAATATTTCAAATCCAAATTATAAACTATCTGGGCAATTTTGACAAAAACAAGGTACATAAGTTCGGACTAATTTTGGATAAAGAGTCTTTTTAAATAATAATAAAATATGACAGTAGGGCATCACCGCCCTACTGTACAAAGCACCGATGTTTGCATGTTTGAGATGAACGCTACAAATGTACCTTACTTACGCGTGTTGTATTTTGGTTGGCTTCAACGATATTTGTTCTCAGTTGTACTAGTTTGCGTGGGGTAATTCTACTAATCCTGTGGTATGGTTACGGATGAAATATCTTCAAAAAGTTGTTCTTTGACTACAGAACCCCAAGACCCCAGTAAAACATTCACCGCTAAAAAAGTTATAGATAAAATGTCTTAGCAGCATCAAGAATCCCAAAGACTGAACCCCTAGAACAGTAACGAAAATAGAAGCTTCAAGAAAAACAATTAGCGGATCAGAACACAGCAAAATGTGATCGTTATCTTGGGATGAGGGCAGCAAATAAAAATTTTTGCATCAGTGAAAATAATGTACCCAGCAAAAACAGGCTTGCATACGAGCAGCATGTCATGCATTCATGCAAGGGTTCATAATTCTATTATATATTAGAAGAAGAGTGAGCCACTAGAGGGCTCCTCTTCTTGGCATTGCGTAACGGTGTTACGGTGTTAACGTAACGGTGCTCCGACCACAATACGCGAATGTTCTCCCGTTTGGTGGGGGGTCGACAGGCATACCCCCTCCCCCGTTTGGTGGGGGGGGTAGCCAAAAGAGGTCACCGTTTGGTGGGGGGGGGGGTAGCAAAAAGAGGTCACCGTTTGGTGGGGGGGGGTATGCAAAAGGGGTCCCCGTTTGGTGGGGGGGGGGTAGCAAAAAGAGGTCCCCGTTTGGTGGGGGGGGGGTAGGCAGAAAAGGGTCCCCGGTTGGGGGGGGGGGGTCGTCAAGACAGGCAAAGATTGGCTGAATCTGATTGGCTGTTGGCGACAACCAATCAGATTGCAGAGACCCCCTCCCGTTTGGTGGGGGGGTAGTGCAGAGGATTACTGTAGTTTTTGTTCCATTCAAAATGGGTCCCCGTTTGGTGGGGGGGTAAGCAAAAGAGGTCCCCGTTTGGGGGGGGGTCGCCAACAGCCAATCAGATTCAGCCAATCATTGCCTGTCTTGACGACCCCCCCTTCCCCACCAAACGGGGACCTCTTTTGGCTACCCCCAACCAAACGGGGACCTCTTTTTGCTACCCTCCCACCAAACGGGGACCCATTTTGAATGGAACAAAAACTACAGTAATCCTCTGCACTACCCCCCCCCCCCCCACCAAACGGGAGGGGGTCTCTGCAATCTGATTGGTTGTTGGCTACCCCCCACCAAACGGGGACCTCTTTTCTGCTACCCCCACCCCCACCAAAGGGAGGGGGAGGGTATGCCTTGTCGAACAGAGCGACCCCACCCAAACGTGGGAACATACCCGTATTGTGGGCGGAGCACCGTTACGCAATGAAGTGAAAAGAAGCCCTCTAGTGGCTTACTCTTCTTCTAATATATAGTGCAATTATGCACTCTCGATTCAAGGTTATTGAAAACACTGAATCTTTCTCCCATCCGTCACGGTCCTGTCACTGTTAGCTGCTGCCCGCTGCTAACCTATAAGCAAGAACATCGCTTGACGACGCTTGTCGTCGTCAACAAGAACTGCATGTCGAAGCCACCACTAATTTAACAACCCTAAACAATCCTGTGGTACCCAGTTGAAAAGGGGGCACAATCTTGCTTGTGTGCTAAAACTTGAAAGCGTGAGTTTTGTGTCTGTTTCGAGCTTAAGAACAAACGTATGGCGTGCGAAAGTGTGTGATTCACTAGGGTCCAATTTACGGGGGTGGGGGGTCAGCCGTTAGCGTGCACAGGATGTATAACACATCGACTATGCCAGCTATCATATTCTTATGCACTATGTTGTACTGCAGCAATATATAAGTGGTCGTGTAGCTGAACGGTTAAGGCTTCGTATCACGAGATTCAAGGTTCAAGTCCCAGTTAAAGTCAGAGAGGTTCAAGTCCCACTTTGTCATAATATTTGTCTCGTGAGCAAGGAACTTATGCTACATCTCCGGCCGTTGAATGGAAGCGTAAAATTTGCACTCGAAAGCTGACACAGCCCCGCAGATCAGATAACCGGAGCCGACAAGCGTCTTCATTTCAGTCTCTCCAGCTTCCCATTGTGTGGACAACATCCAGGCGACATAGCGAGTCAAGATTAGACTGATGGGGGAAGCACCGGCACCATCACTCTATGCATGGCGAGATTTCAGAATAAGCAGTCAGTGTATTGTAGTTTATAAAGACAATTCTAAGCCGGCGCAATTAAGAACCAACTCTAGACCAATGAATGGGGTTTTTAGTATCTTACAGTTCCGGCGGGACAACGGAACTATTGTTACTCTATAAAAATTCCAAAACTTTTAGATTGTAATATGTTATCCAACAATTGCTTATCATTTTTAACGTCATCAAAGTCAGCAAATCTCCATTCAACAACGAATTTTTATGATAAAAAGGCTTTGTTCTAAACAGTCTTATCTTTCGTAATCAACAACACCGAATTAGATTTACAGCCAGCTGCATTTGTTATCAGACAATTATATAAAGACACCCCAGACCGAATCGCTTAGTAAGATCTGGCAGTGTCATCTTGGAAAGTGTAGCAGCAAATATGTCAAGCTTCAAGCTTTTCCAAATACTGAGTGCTGTTGGTAAGAACCTCATCTTAGCAATCTTTAAAAACTTGCTACTAAGTTATGAAAGCTAGCCTGCTAATAAAATTGTACTGCTTAGATTTTCTAACCCCGTCTACGAAAAGGATTGATTCCCTTATAACTTTTTTAACACTCGCTGTCACGTTAATTTTGGGTGACTGATTCACCGCCAAATCCACATCCCGTTACGTACTCATCTCCAGAAGTCCGTATTCGACTTGAAACTTTATCCATCTTAATCTATTTAGTGACCGTATCAACAAGCCATAGTGGCATTTTATGTCATATTTACCATAGTACTACTCGTTGTACCACTACTTCTTCGTTCAGAACTGCATGTTTAAGTTTGTTTTATGTTTGAGTACTAATTATATTTTTTATTTTAGCGCTAATTGGCTATGGGTTTGCAAACGATCAAACGGTAAGTTTCCGGCCGTGTTTTCGTAATATATTGACAACAGAAATTGTAATTAACTGGTTAACTTTTTTGTTATGTTATAACCGTTAGCAGGCTTAGCTAGTGAAGAAGGAGAATTAATTACTGTGGGTTATTTAAATGGAGCAACTGCAGTTAGGTTAAAATATGAAAGGTGGTTGAGA
>JASAND010005481.1:40000-45454 GCA_030248195.1 Trissonchulus latispiculum
TTCCACCATTGTTACTGTCCATATAAAAATCAGCTAGAAACAAAATTGATCAAATCTAGAAACGTCTGCTTTAATCGAACTAACACGGGCATGTAGACAGCAGGAACAGGATCCAAACCCATAAGCCATGTATACTCATTGTTAAACGATGAGGTTATCCCTTAATTGTTAACCTGCACTCCTTTTCCAAAAAAAATTTTAAAACCAACAAATGCAAAACTTATCTGTTTCCAAAAAACCAACCGCACATCACCACGTAGTAGAGCAGATCCCAATAATGCATTCGATACATTAAGCAGGTATGTGCCCTTCTATGGGACTGAGAAAACTCGATCCCAAGAAAAAAATTGAGTGCAAGTACGATAAATGCAAAAGTGAATGCTGTAAGATCTTCTGCTGAAGGAGTCCGTTTCAAAAAGAGATGGCATGTTAACGTTCGTTAACCAGTTTTGTGCAGAACTCTATGCAGCATAGACCTTATATTCATTTCAGACTAGTGCAACATAATTAATAGAGTTCGATAGAAAATCAATTAAAATCTGGCAGGTCGAACTCTGCCCTCAACCTTTAAAATCCTTCATTTTTTATTCCTACATACTTAGAAGTAAAATCTTTTTGTTTACTGCAACAATTACACAACCATGAAATAATTGATTTCACAAGTCAAATATATAGTGGCACAATAATCAGGCAACAACAGTAAATATTTTCGAACGAGACTAAATAAGCTTGGATGCAAACTTTGAATGTTTCATTCATATTTGCGACAAAGCGTTTTCGGTCATCAACGCGAAATTCAATGTTGTAACTTACTTACTTAAGTACATGTTAAGCTTGTAGTCTTACACTCAAACGAAAACGGATTTCAGATTCTATATCAAGTAGATGATAGGAAGAGTATGACACGGGACTCTTCCTAGTGTAATCGGCCTGTCAGATGCTCGGCATTAACATTGAGCCGAAATCTCGGGGTGGTCACGGTTAACACAACCATGTGTTTATATGCGTTTGAACTAAAATGAATCTGATTGGCTACCTTGTGTTAAAATTACGTGTATAAGGTGACCCAACCCGAGATCTCGGTGGGGCTCAGCTTAGCGTTGTTAGGCGTGTGTTTATATGCGTTTGAACTGAAATGCATTTCATTGGCTGCTTACCTGCTGCTATTGAAATGCACTGATGAGGGTTACGGTAGCTAAGTAACCAATCAAATGCATTTCAGTTCAAACGCATATAACGCCACACAACGCACGCATACACACGCCAAACAACGCTAAGCTGAGCCCCCCCAGAGATCTCGGGAGGGGGTCACCTTGTACACGTAATTTTGACATAAGGTAGGGAATTAACCAATCAGATTCATTTTAGTTCAAACGCATACAAACACATGGTTAACACTGTGTTAACCGTGACCCCCCCCCGAGATTTCGGCCTTAATGTGCCGAGCATCTGACAGGCCAATTACACTGGGAAGAGTCCCGTGTCATACTCCTCCTATCATCTCTTTCGCCTATATGAAACAGAAATATATAAAAAGAAATATCTGCATATACTGCAGAACACCCATGCAACTTTTCAACAAAATTGGAGATAAATGTTTTTGAATCCTCTGGTTGCATCATTAAAAATTTTAAATTTTAAATTCATCCAGTCTCCAGTGTGGCTCAATTCAAAACTTCAAAGTTATGTGGCCCAAAAATCAAAAGTTATGGCTGGCTGGGGTAAAGCGTTCCATGGGCCTCCAGTATTTTTTGATTTTTCAGTTAACTGACTTGGCAAAATAACAACAATTTTAAATTGTAACGAACATGTTTCTTATAGAATTAACCATATCAAGTCTTATTTGTCTCCCAGGAGTGTGAATTTTTACAAAACATTTTGCCTTTTTTTGCGGAAAACAGGCACAGGGTTTCCAGTCAAAGGTGAGTTTACAACAATTCAACATCACAAGAGCATCACAACTCATAACAACTACAGACAATAGTATATTTTACAAAACAAATCAAAGTGTAATTATTCTTTAGCTTCACACAGTCGCTCTGAGGCACTGTGATTCTGTATCACTCTCAGTCCCATTGAGGTCCCATTCGACAGTTCCTCTGTTGGGAGATGTGCCTCACTATTCCACTGAACCATCTTCTGGGAATCAGCATGGGACGTAGCTCTTCTTAGGGTACTCTGAGATCTGCGTTCACAAAAATAGTAGTTACGATTTAGTATGTCGGCGCCACGTCGGGTGCTCCCGTATAACACCGCACAGTTTCCTAGGGCCATGTCGCAGGCAGCAAATACCGTACGACCAGAAACCACAGTAAAACCGTCATGGGAATTTTTGAACTGATAAAAGTTACACTGTAACAGTAGGCATAAGTAGTATCTGTAGCGTTTGCTAAATATACAGTATATGATACAGTTTACAGAAGAGTTGATCACAACCAAAAGATTACTAATATCTGCCATATGGAGTGCGTAACGATACTCACGGAAAAAGTGGGGTCGTATGGCCTCAATTATGTTCTGTACAAAAGGCATTGTATTGGTGACTACAAAAACCGCAATTACCACCACCATCATGTAGGTTGTTCGATGCTCCCGCAACTCCTGAGAGCTGAGTTGTCGACGTTGACTGCGCATGACGCTGATCGTTCGAATGATGTAGGAATTAAATGCCAGAAGGATAAAAAATGGTATCAGAAAATGAGTCAGGAGAAAGAGTGCCGTAAAATAGACCCGCAGATACACAGTATTTGCCCGCAGCGCAAAAATCAGTACAAGACTGTTACCCTTGTCGCTCAGTTCAAACTCCCAATACCGTACCAGGTTGTAGAGAAAGGCTAAAATCACGATGGTAAAGACGGCCACCTGAGCCTGCAAGATGGTGGAAATCTTCCGCTCTCGGAATGGATAACAGACGGCAAAATAACGCTCAAAGGTGATCAGGACGACCATCCAAATAGAGCAGGTTCGAACAGTCATGCCCAAAGGGTAAATGTAAATCACACTGTAGCAGATGATCCGCGGCAGGTAGTCACTCTGTAGATAGGCGTCCAGACCTGGTAGGGCCAGAAGGGGTACGGCGGCCACGGCAACGCCGATGTCGACAAAACAGAGACCGCTTAGGATGGCGTTAATGGGGCTGCGCATTCGGGGACTGAGAAATACGACGATGGTTAGAATGTTTCCCACAACAGCCAGCGCACAGACAAATAGCATAACAACGCTGCAGGAATAGGTCATTAATATATAGGAATTCGACATGTAGGAATGGGTGCTCCGGTTTGAGTCGTTATGCAGGGCGTCTGGTCCGATCAAGACACCACTTCGATTTGCGTCGACTTCAGCACGGTCGACGCTCATTGGAGCTTCCTCTGGTGCTAGAATCAGGTCAGGACGAAATGATAATTCACTCATATTAGTATTTTAGAAGCTTGTCTTTTCCTTTTTCTTGTGTTTCAGGTAAAGGATTTTTCAGGTATGTCTTCCAAAATTAAGCAAAAAGCCAACCCTCAAAGTTATTTTTGGAGCCAAAAAATTTAGCTGACACATATTCTCATTTGGCAGTGAATAGTTTTTATTCGTCTAATTTTTGCTCTATCAAAAAATGTCTGCAGGAAGCAGCCATTTTGTCTGCCACCGTCAGATTTTCTTAAGCAGTCTTCAATTTTGACTTAAAGTTTTTAAAGTCACTTCCTTAATAACTGAACACTCTTGGCGTAATGAAAACACATTTTCACACAGATACGTCCAGGTGTCTTTTCGCATATACACGCATATATACAATTTCCTCAACAAACCCACATATGGTTTCTCTATCCATAAAAGCGCCACTAAAGAAATTATGAGGCAAAACTCAAATTATATATACTATGTAATTTGGAACCAACTTATTATGCAACATTTATTCTTTGAATTGTACTTATCAAACATCAGCACATGTATCAATATATAATCTAAGATCAAGCATTCAAACATTTTTTAAACGAATTATCATGTATTTAGCATAAAGAAATGCATGCGAGGTGGGAAAATTAGTTTTTATTTGATTTCGTAAGATGTAAGCCACATCATTTCTACACATTATAAAATTACAAACAAATATTTTTCTCGTTAAAACAGTCATCCTTTTATCGTCTTCGCGCAATATATGATATATGCCATATTAAGAATGGGGTGTGTTAGGGCGCCCGTGAACTAGGTCGTTTTAACTTTGGTGGTGCGTTAGGGCGCCTGTTGCGTTAGGAGCGTCCAGTATCTGCGTTAGGGCGCCCAGTCAGCATACTAGGGCGCCTGCCGATTGCATTAGGGCGCTTGAATGTTTTTTAAGATAAAAAGTATTAGGTATGATGAATAACGTGCTACTATAGAAGAGTGATATTATAAAGGAATTATTATGAAACCCAGAAGGCTCCAAATCAATAACATGGCGGTACTACAGTACCCCATCACCACACCCGGACAAGGCTCAAGGCATGCCCTGCAGTGACACTAATCTGTTTTCAACGTCCGCAATTGATCTAAAATTTTAGAAAATTCAACATTTCAATTTTTACACCAATTAAATTTTAAAAAGTTTCAAGCGAGAAAAACTGTGTTATTTTTTTATTCACCCATGTTTGTTCACCATTGCATTATAAATATCAAGAGTTAATAATAGCAAGAGTACGACACCATGCCACTTCTGGATGTAATTAAGCCTGTCATATATAGGAACATTAAGGCCCAAAATCTCTGAGGGGGTCACGGTTAACACAGTTAACCATGTGTTTATATATAGTTTGAACTAAAATGAATCTGATTGGCTAATCCCTACCTTATGTCAAAATTACGTGTATAAGAACATTTTGAATCTCAGGGGCTCAATGCGAACATTATTCGCGTATGTTCATATGCGTTTGAACTGAAATGCATTTGATTGGTTACTTAGCTATCGTAGCCCTCACAAGTGCATTTCAATAGCAGCAGCTAAGCGGCCAATCAAATGCATTTCAGTTCAAACGCATGTAAACACACGCTTAACAACGTTAAGCTGAGATCTCAGGGAAATGACCATATACAAGTAATTTTGACGTAAGGTAGGGGATTAGCCAATTAGATTCATTTTAGTTCAAACGCATGTAAAAAACACATGGTTAACTGTGTTAACCGTGAGGTGGTGACGGGGATTTCGGCTTTAACGTGCCGAGCATCTGACGAATAAATTACACTAGGAACAGTCCCGTGTCATACTCTTCCTATCATCTACTCTTGTAAATATAAATAATAGGTACTATAGAGGAAACATATGTACTCGGTTGTATCCCTGTGAAAATAATACTGGGTGCCCTAACGCATTCACTAGGCGCCCTTACACTTTTACATGGGTGCCCTAACGCACCGAGTTTAGAAAATGGAAAGAACGTTAGGGGTGCCATAACGTTAGTTAGCCTAAGGCACCATAGGGGTGCCACAACGCAG